>CAUYRT010024118.1:0-94946 GCA_963574885.1 Lepilemur ruficaudatus | reverse complement strand
TAAATATATTATTTTAAAAATGAGTTCCTACCAGAAAAACTAATGGCGTTATCAACTAGTTTGCAAAGGAGAGTGTGTGTGCATAAAATTGTGCATTAAAACTAAACGGTGCTCAGGCTTTTCAGTTACCTGTTTTTTTTTTCTTTTTTTTTTTTTTTCGCTCTATTGCTTGAGCTAGAGTGCAGAGGCGTCATCATAGCTCACTGCAAACTCAAACTCCTGGGCTCAAGTGATCTTCCTGCCTCAGCCTCCTGAATAGCTAGGACTACAGGCATGTGCTACCATGCCTGGCTAGTTTTTCTATTTTTTATAAAGACGTGGTCTTGTTATGTTGCTTAGGCTGGTCTTGAACTCCTGCCCTCAAGTGATCCAGCTTGGCCTCCCAAAGTGCTAGGATTATAAGCATGAGCCACCACATCTGGCTTTCAGTCACCTATTATACTAAAGTGCTTTATTGTCACTGATAATATTTGTGATCTTAATTCATCTAAAAATTTATAATCTCAATTCACCAGAGAAATAATTCATTCACTAACACCAGTGAACACAATTAATCTGGTATATACTGGTGTGTATGTACACACACACACACACACACACACACACACACACCCTATGATACCATCCAAAACCCATAGCAACTAAGATGCCAGCATGGAAGTAGCAACAGCGATAGAGGAAAAAAAAATTAGAAAAATGTTCTTTTAAAGAAATATTTCTTTTGCTCTCATCCTACCTTTCTTTTATAAAAAAATCACCTCTTCCATGTAAAAAATGAAATCAAACAAGTTATCTTTGAAAAACTCAAGCCTTGGTACACTCGTATGAGGGAAGTAAGTCAGAAGACTTGAAAAAAACTAGATGTGCTATGATTTAATGCAATTGGAAAAAGAATGACTTTTCCCTCCACTTTTTGATGAAGAATTCTATGAAAGAGTGTGCTGGCAAGAACAAGTTCCTCTAAGTGACATTTCATTTCTTAGCAGCTGGATAGATTAATGCTTGCTTCTTGCAGCTCATGCATTACTAGGCCCAGTACTCCCAGAAATGAAAAATCATGTACTCAATTCATTCTTTATTGCATAAATGTTATACAAAGAGAATGGAAATTTGCATTTGGGTGTTCATTCCTGTTAAAATATTGCAGTCTTCCTAACAGGTTAGGAAATACTATAGTGCCACTGCCCTATCATATTTAGCCTCTATAAAACAGCTTGATGGATTATATGTATAAGGTTAGGAGAAATGAAAGAGTAGAATTATGTTAAATTGTGTGGCTTCTAAATAGATTACAAAAACTTTATCCCCTTTTCAGGGCATAACTAAAGAGACTCACCTGTAAATCTACTTAATAGCCAAATCACAGAGAACTAGAGATATCTTCAAATTATCAGCAACACAACTCAACCAAGAGACGATTGAGGTGCAAAATTCAAAAGAAAAAAGGCAAAGTCTGAAGAAATACACAGTGAAGGACGGAGAGCTTCCTGAACAAAATGACTGAAAGCAGAGCTGAGAGGGCCATCTGATCTCTTCTTGTCCAGGCAGGGGGAAGGAATTTTCAGCTAAGGAAGACAAAGAAGCAAACTTGGATTTTCATTCGTGAAAATGAACAATTTCTGCCTTTTTAAGTGTTCCTGACCCATGAGGTTTAGGGCTTTGGTTAAACATAAGCTTTTGTTCTTTACCTCTATATTTCTTTCCTTCGTTAGAACACGAAGGTTTGAGTTGGGGTCGGGGGGAGGAAGAGCTGCTGAGCTGCTGCTGCTCTCCTGCCGTGGTGGAATCCCTTTAGTGAAGTCAGCCCCGAAAAACCTTAAGTACTTTGTAGAAACATGGCTTGAAAAAATTAAATAGAATTAAAACAGTTATGGCTGGTAGACTTGTCTACATATGACAGATTATAAAATTGTACGGTCAGAAATACATCTGGAACGTGAAATAAATTCTAGGAAAATGCAAATGTTCCTAACTTAAAGGGTTAGCACAATTGTCTCGCTTTATGAATCATTTCTTTAGAATATTTGATCTGATCAAGGTTTTATACTGAGATAAACTTTTGGCTAATAATTTCCTACACTTGCCTAAACTTCCTTAGTAGCCACACTAAACTTTGCAAAACAGAAACTCTCTGTCCCTCAATCTTCACCCTTAACCCCTTTTCTCTCTATAAACACCCCGGCCTCCAGTGTGTCCCTCCATACTGAGATGAATGCTGGAGATTCAGCGAAGGCTGCGTTGAACTTCTAAAACAAGGAGAAAGTTTGAATTTCTGGCCTCTGTGGCCTTGTAAGCTGCTTCTGGAAGTTTCCTAAGTTAGACAGAATCTAACACTCAGAGGAAGGAATTGTTTGTGGTGATAACAAAGAGAAAGGGAAACACTTGAGGGTTTAATTGAAAGTAATTATGGTATTGAACCACTGCCAATGGAAAATTTTCAGAAAGCCCATCTTTTACAAGAAAGTAAACTTCCAGATAGCTTTGGGAGGGAAAACTTTTTCGAAAAAACACTGAAAACCAGGTAATTGTTTTAAGCAGTTTTCCCCCATGGGTAAAATCTTTGTATTTTATCTATGGGGTAAACATTCCAAAACTTTCCTGAAACACAATGTAGAGGAAAAATAAATATAAAGAAACAGTAACAAAACTAAAAATTGTCTTTATCTCAGAGAAGTCATAGCTGTTTACATAGTTCAATGGACCTCTGACCTGAAGAAATTTATAGCAATGTGGCAAAAGCCTGAGGGAAATGAAACATATTCTCTGTGTTTCCTTTCTGTTCTGTTTCTGTTGGGTTTCCTGGGCATTCAGACAGACAGGGAAACTGATTATACTTGTTGTGGCTATCTGAGGTTCAAGTTCTCTGAGTCATCAGGGGAGCAGTGAAACAAAGTCGGGATGTGTAGACTTATATTGTGTTGGTCAAAAAGCTTAGGACAGAGGTCTCCAAACTTTTTCCCACCAAGGACTGGTTTCATGGAAGACTGTTTTTCCATGGATGAGGGGCAGCGAGGGGGCCTGGAGGGTGGGGGTGTTGTTGGTTTCAGGATGATTCAAGCACATTATATTTATTGTGCACTTTATTTCTATATTATTATTACATTGTAACATATAATGAAATAATTATGCAACTCACCATAATGCATAATCTAATGCCGATCTGACAGCAGGCGGAGCTCAGGCGGCGAAGCGAGCAATGGGAAGTGGCTGCAAACACAGGTGAAGTTTTGCTCACTCGCTGCCGCTCACCTCCTGCTGTGTGGCCAGTTCCTAACAGGCCACAGACTAGTCCCGGTTCGCTGCCAGGGCTTGGGGACTGCAGACTTAGGGGAAACTTAATGAATTTAGAAACTACTTGAGTTTTAGAAAAAAAGCTCTTCGTATGTCTGGTATATAAGGTTGCCCAGAGGCAAATTAATCTCTAATGACTGTTCTTAAATACGTTACTGGAAAGAATTTGAATGTTTAGAGACCAATGGGTAGACAGGTTTGGTCAGGTTGGCACAGTGGGTTTGTTGTTGTTATTTGCGATTGTGTTGCTGTTTTTGTTTTGAATGCCTTTAGGCATGTTACATATTTTCCAGTTGGCCATAGCCCCAACTACTGCCCGTTCCCTGTTGTTTTATCCATGATTGAAGTCAGTATATTTATCCTTGTAAATCTTTAGTTAGCAATCTTAGAGGAAGCCTATTGTTGTCAGGTGATGATAACAAAAGCCATCTTCTTATAAGTACCTACAATATGGTAGGCACTAAACATTCACCATTAACCTTTACAGCAATCCCATAGGTAGACATCATCCCACTTGAAAGATCTGGAGACCACTAATGGTAATGCTGGAATTTGAGCCCAGGTAAATTGAGCTTTAATATCTACCCTCTTTCCACTGAATCTCAACTTCCTTGTGATTCAGAAATAACACTACACACCAACTTTGACAATATGCCTCTTCAAATATATGTAGGATAAATGGCATATATAGCTTGTTAAATTGCAATATAAAAGCATGCAAGAAACTTGGACCTCACCTAAGATTCATAACAAAAAGAATGAGACATTTGTTCTGCATAAGATCAGCAACTAGAAAGAAAAGATCTTTTTTCTTTTTCTTTTGGTAATACTGCCCCAGGGCCCAGAGGGGTCAACCGTTGTCATAATTCATTTGGCAAGCCCGTCAAAGATAGCTCGGTCATTTAGTCTAACAAAATATTTTTTAACAGTCAGGGTACACACTTGATTTGGATCCAGGGACAAATGGCTCTCCAAAGGCTTCCTGGCAGGTTGATGACACGATGCATCAGCTGGATGTATCAGGACTTAATAGTACTGAACCACGGAGTACATTTAGAAAGCTCACATATGTTCTCAAATATCACAGTATATAACAAATTTCATTGCCTTCAACTCAATGATATTTAGAATATGTGATACATCAGTCTTTCGGCTCTGGGATTTAGTAATGGTCCAAGGTTGTTGTCTTCTTTTCAAATGTAAAAAGCTTAACTTGAAATATGGGTCATTTATCTTGGGCTTGGTTTGAAATGGCATATATTCAATCATGTTGTAATGCATAATATCTTATAATTTAACTACGAAGGAAGTTGTGGCTACACATCATTTATCCAGAACCACTGAGAATGGAGATGTTCCACTTAAGCACATTTCCCTGAATACCTTAAAGTACCTCCAAAATGACAAAAGCTATACTTATTTTTATTCATCTAGGCTTGATATAAACAGGGTCAGCATCACAATTTTTCTGCCTAATGATTTAAAGTTTTTGTATAATTAGCTTTTTTACTACCAAAAAGGAAAAACAAAAGAAAGACAAAGAGCACTGAAGAAATTCTCGTGGGTTTGTGTCTGGATCCACATTCAACCTTCAGCGCTCGAGAGCCAGAGGGAGCTGCTCTTGCCCTGCCTTCTTGACAGCGATTATGCTTTCTTCTTTTTTCTTGCTCTCTGTGATTTTATCTCAGAAAATACATATTAAACACTTTTTAATCTAGAATTCAACTAACCAGAAACACAAATTCCATTTATGCTTCCGTCTTATCTCCAGTTATACTTCCTCGTGGAGGTAGAGTGGGTTGATTGGTAACTCCTCTCTTTTGCCTCCCATCCCTGAAAAGATATGTCTACCTTCTAATCCCCAGAACCTGTGATCATTACCTTATTTACATGAAAGAATTTTTGCAGGCATAATTGAGTTTTTTGAGAGGAGGAGCTTATCCTGGGTTATTCAAGTAGCCTCTAAATCCAATGACAGGTTTTTATAGGATACATAGAGCGGAGACAGATGCAGAGAGAAAGCCACGTGAAGACAGGCCGGGATTGGGGGCTTCAGGCACGAGCGAAGGCATGTCAGCAGTTGCTGGAAACTGGAAGAGGTGAGGAACAGAATCTCCCCTAGAGCTTTTGATTTTGGACCTCGATTTTGGACTTCTGGCCTCCAGAACTGTGAGAAAATAAATTTTCTTCCATTTTAAGCCACCCAGTTGGTGATAATTTGTTACAGCAGCCACAGGAAACTAATATAGGAGGTTTTTGTAAAAAATTTTCCGACTGTATATAAGAGCTACAAGGCTTTTGGTAAACTGTTTGCTTTACTCACAAGTAAATTTGTTTTCAGTTTCACCTTCACAGAGATGCTGTCAGTGGCAGTGCTGGCTGATGCCCACATGCACTCTGAGTGAGAGGTCTCGAATGCTGATACCTACTGACTGCCCTTTGTTTGTTTTGCTTGTTTTTTTTTTTTTTTTTTAAGGATTAAGGAAAAGGTATTACCAGAGTCAGAAAGCATTTCAGATGAAAGTGTGTGTTTGTCTGATAAAGTCCATCCTAAAAGTATGTCTTGGAACTCTCTGTGGCAGTAAAACAGTTCATGATTTAACTTGTTTTGTCTCTCAATTTCTATACCACTTTCTTTCTCTTTCTCTTCATGCATTTTCTGAAAATCTTTTGTGGTAGACTTTACAAGTCTCAGCCAACGCATCTAGTTGAATTGTCCTATGGAAGATGTGTCCCCTTCAAAGTAGTCATGGCTGTGCTTCTTGCTTTAGTTAACCATATATGAGCATCACTTCCGGCCAAAGCTCTTACTTGCTAATGTTCAACCCTCAAGTTTCTTCTTCCTCTGCCATGGTGGTCATGGAGGCACGTGTTGATGTGGAGGCCAATGAGATTGAAGTGGCCTGAGGTGCAGAACCTGCATGTGGAGGACAGCACTCTTAAGGGATCTTGGCAGGGAGAGGACTAGTAGTAAACAAGAAATAAACCGCTGTTATTTTAAGCCACTGAGTTCTTAGGGTTGTTTGCTATTGTTGCATAATCTAGTGTATTGTGAATAATACAATTTCTTAATCAATTTTAAATTTTGTAATTAATTTTAAATTCTGGCATTGGCTACATTGTTAAATTTTTGTAATTATTTCAATCACATAAAAATTTTCTGATATATATGTTACCTTGCAAAGAGATGATTTTATGTATTTGCACAAACTTGAAAGTAGAAAATGAGAACTCAGTATTGTGAATTCAATAGTCTAGTGAGAGGAATAGCAAGTATTTTTTTCTGTTAAAAATATCAAAAGTAAGTTTTATTTATGAAGTAATAGTTTAGAAACTTTACCAAATATAGAGAAATTAAAAAAAATTTAAAGACCCAGATTAGAACTCTCCACATTTTAGTGTACAAAATCAGCTTATGACAAAACTGAGCTGAATTGAAAGTAAAGTCACAGCAAAATTCTAAAGTCAGCAGACTTATCCTGAGAACCTCATTTTCTGCCTCCTTTTCATGGCTCATTCAGCCCCCGTCTTCTGCAACGTGAGGGGCCCCTTCCCAGAGGCACCGATGTGTGAACACATTGGCTTTCTTAACTGTACCATGCATGTAACAGTGCCAGGGGCCTTCAGAGAAGTCACTGTGCAGTGATACCCCCAGACATTATTTTTTAATTCCCGTGTCTGTTTTTTAAATATTTATTTATTTATTTTATTATTATTATTATTTTATTTGTTTTGGTTACATGGATTGCTTTTGAACTGCTTTAGTCAAAGTTATAAGTGTGCCCACCACCCAGATAGTGTACATTGTACTCATTAGGTGTGATTTCACCCATCCTCTCCTTCCCCCTCCCACCTGCATGATTTCTGTTGAGTTTTACTTCTGTCTGTGCACATGAGTGCTGATTGGTTACTTCCAATTTAATAGTGAGTACATGTGGTGTTTGTTTTTCCATTCTTTAGAAATTTCATTTAGGAGAATGGTCTCCAGTTCCATCCAGATCATTACAAAAGGTATTAATTCATTTTTTATGGCTGAGTAGTACTCCATGCTATACATATACCACATTTTATTAATCATGAATTGATGGGCACTTGGGTTGATTCCACATCTTTACAATTGTGAATTGTACTGCAATAAACATTCTAGTGCAGGTGTCTTTTTGATAAAACGACTTTTTTCCCCTTTAGGTAAATACCTGGTAGTGGGATTGCTGGATCAAATGGAAGGACAACTTTTAGTTTTTTGAGGAATCTCCATACTGTTTTCCATAGAGGTTGCACTAGTGTGTAGTTCCACCAACAGTGTATTAGTGTTCCTTTCTCTCTGCATCCATGCCAGCATCTATTGTTTTGGGACTTTTTGATGAAAACCATTTTCACTGGGGTTAGGTGATATCTTATTGTGGTTTTGATTTGCATTTCTCTGATGATTAGTGACATTGGGCATTTTTTATGTGTTTATGAGCCATTATTCTATCTTCTTTTGAAAAGCTTCTGTTCATGTCTTTTGCCCAATTTTTGATGGGGTTGTTTGATTTTTTTCTTGTTTATTTGCTTGAGTTCTTTGTAGATTCTGGTTATTAGCCCTTTATTGGATGTATAGCAGGAGAATATTTTTTCCATTCTGTAGGTTGTCTATTTGCTCTGTTGATTGTTTCTTTGGCTGTGCAGAGGTTTTTAATTTAATCAAGTCCCATTTATTTATTTTTGTTGTTGCTGTGACTGCTCTTGGGGTCTTCTTCATAAATTCCTTACCTAGGCTGATATCTAGAAGACTTTTTCCAACATTTTTTTCCTAGAATTCTTATAGTTTCATGTCTTAGATTTAAGTCTGTGATCCATCTTGATTTAATTTTTGTGAGTGGTGAGAGATATGGATCCTGTTTCAATTTTCTACATGTGGCTGTCCAAATTTCCCAGCACCATTTATCGAATAGGGATTTTTTTCCCACAGTATATATTGCTGACTACTTTTTCAAAGACCAGATGGCAACATGTGGATGATTTTAGATCTGGATTCTCTGTTCTGTTCCATTCCATTTGTCTATGTCTCTATTTTTGTACCAGTACTATGCTGTTTGGTTACTATAGCCTTGTAGTATAGCTTAAAGTGATTTGCTCCAGATTTGTTCCTTTTGCTTAAGTTCGTTTTGGCTATGTGGGCTCTTTTCTGGTTCCAAACAAAGCATAGAATTATTTTTTATAGATCTGCAAAAAATGATATTGGCATTTTGGTGGGGATTGCATTTAATCTGTAAATCGCTTTGGGTAGTATGGACATTTTAACAATGTTGATTCTGCTGATCCATGAGCATGGTATGTTTAGGAATAGCAAATATTAAAACAGAGATTCTGAGTTAAAGTTTAATCTGTTCTTTGTTATTGTGAAAAACTACTTGTTAATTTGAAAAATAGTTATAGTCTTCTAAGATATTTTACTTTAAAACTATATACAATGAAAATATTTGTCAAATGAAGAGTCATCATAAAACCAATTTGTTTTACAACTGGAAGAGACTTTAGTGTTTATTAAACCAAATATTTTCTCGTTTTTTTTGCAAAACAGCTGATTCTTTGTCTGGGACAAGAAAGGTACAGGATTTACCAGGAACATCACGTCATATCAAGAAATTAAAGACCAGGGGGTAGGGTTATGTCAAAAGGACCTATGAGCATAACTGAAGAGTCTCCCACTATCCAAGTTGGGATAATTTTAGCATCAAATTATCAATCAATTGATCATATCAAATACATTTAAAATCAGGAGTTCATAATAGTATGTAACAAAAAATAGAGACAGTAAAAGAAAGAAAAAGAAATAACCTTATTGTTTCATTTAAGAGGATGCTAGGGAAGTAATTCACTATTTTGAAAACTTGTAGAACTTCAAGCATATATCCTATCTTTCAAAAATCAATTGTACCCCAGGGTAATTCAGTAGTTAACAAAGGGACATTTTTTTTTTTTTATAAATGCATTCAGCTAAGAAATGAAGAAGAAATGATAAAACTACAACATCACTACTTTGCAACTACCAATACAACAGTAAGTCTAAGCACTGATCATCAATGGCTGCTAATATTACTAAAGAGAGGCAGCTAGATACTGTGGCCTCCTAATTCAAACAAATATCATCTAACAAGTATTATTGCCAAAAAAAAAAATTTGAATCTGATCAAACTCTGTATCTATCTACTAGCTTTCTTGATAGTACCATAATAATTAGTTTTTGCTGAGAGCTATATAGTTAGATTAGGGACAGAGGAGCATGTTAAGCAACACTATAAAGGTGCAGTTAACAAATCTGGACTGTGGAAATTCTACAGGTCTCACAATCCATTTTTTTTAACAAATAAATTTCAAAGAAGGGAAAATAAAGGGAAAAACTGTTGATTTAAAGAGACTTAAGAGACACATTAACCAATTGAATTTTAAACACTTTATTTAAATCCTTATGCAAATCAACTAAAAGTAAGTGAGATAACCAGGAATATTTGAATACTCTCTTAGATATTTGATGATGTTAAGGAATTACTGTTAATTTATCTATGTGTACTAATGGAATTATGGTTATATTTAAAGAAAAGGGTACTTAACTTTCAGGTATACATCAAAATCTCTTGAGATAAAGTTATATGAAGCTTAGTATTTGCTTAAAATAATCCAGTGGGAAGGAATGGGTTGGTGAGTGGGAAGCAGGTGTGAGTATAGATGAAACTAAATTTATCTGAGGTTATAATTGCTGAAGCAGAGTGATGCGTAGATAGTAAGTAGTTAATTATGCCATTTTCTTTTCTTTTGTATATGTTCACAATTTTTAATACAAATTAGAAAAAAATTCTCATTTTGAATATGTAAAAACTGTCTAACCTAGGGCTCCTTGGGAAAAATGACTAATTGCAAATTTGAGGAAAAGTACAAGGTTTTATCATTTCAGAAACCAGGGAAGTAACTGAAGACATTTGGGGTCATGTTGTGAGGGCTTAGTAGCCTAAAGAGGTTCCCACTAGCCAATCTGGGCATAAATAAGGATAATAACCAGAATGGATAAAAGCACATCAAGTGTGTTTAAACCCAAACACAAACTGACAAAACCTCCTTGCCCTCCTTTGGAAGACTGTAGAGAAATAATTCATTATTCTTGAAAACTTATAAATATAAGGAAAGGTTTGAGCACATGCCTCACCTTTTCTATATATCTATACTTCAGGGTAACCGAATAGTTTATAAGGAGAGTTACTGTTTACAGAAGTACTGTAACTGGTAAATGTAGAAGGCATGCTAGAATTATAGTGTCTACATTTTGCAACCCCTAATGAAATAACAGATCTAGGCAATGGCTATCAAAGGCAGCTAACGACTCAAAAGGAGAAGCAATTAGACATCATATGCCTCATAATGGAAGTACACAATACCACCAAGAAGCACCTGAAATGATCAAGCTTCTAGATCTAACTATAGGAAATACAGGGAACAGAGGAACGTATTAAATATCACTACAAGGATGCAATTAGCAAAGTCCAGACTGAGAAACTCTACTGACGAATGACCTAGTTTTTTCCTCCCCAAATAAACTGAAGGAGAGAGAGAGCAAGAGTGTGAGCAAGAGAAAGAGGAAATCTGTACTTTACAAGAGTCTTAAGAGATATTTCAACAGTTGAATTTTATGGACATCATTTGAATTTTATTCAAAATAGTATTTTTAAAAATTTGACAATTAGGGAAATTTAAGCACTGGACATTTGAAAATATTAATTATTGGTTTTTTTTTTTTTTTTTATTATTTAAAATTATGACTTTATAAAAATAAATAAGTCCTAAAATTTTCGGAATACATTCTGAAATACTTATGGACATAATGATATAATAATATGAACCTGGGATTTGTTTTACAATAACCCAGAGGTGAGTTAGGTATAAATGAACAAAAATTGATCATAAGTTGGTAATTGTTGAAGCTAGATGATAGGTACATGGGACTTATTCTATTCTTTCTACTTTTGTATGTTTGAAATTCACCTTGATAAAATTTTAACAGCAACAACAAAACCCAAAAAGCTAAGGCCCAGAGACATTAAGCGACTTGCCCAATACCATCTATGTAATGAGGGGCAGTTCAAACCTGAACCTGGACTCTTCCAATCAAATACTCTTTCCATTATAACAAGCTGTTTTTCAGGGAAGCCAAACTTCTGGGTACCAGATACCCACTCAGCTCCACAAGCCAATGGGTGAACTAGGGAATACACTGTGGTATGATCGGATACTCGCACAAGCAGCTCATCAGCAAGTAGCCAAGTGGCAAATTGAGATTGACTGGGAGTGCAGAGCAGCTGTTGACTTTTGAAGTATTGCCCAGAGCTCTTGGCTTTTCCCCATGTGGTTTTAAGGGAGCCATTTCAAAAGCAGACCGGCTTTCAAAATGCCCAAACATAGTTGAAAGGCTGGCTTAGTTTGCACCTAGACTTTACTTGATTGCATCCTAAGAGTACTTTTCTGAGATCTGTATAGTCAGACCAATGGGGCGGGGGTGTCTTATGAGGATAGCTAAGGTCACAGTGTGTGGGCACCAAAGATTAGAGGATAGAGTGTCATTTCCACACTGATTAAGTGTGCTATTTCACTAGACACTAAAACAAAGTCACCACTGCTGTAGGTCTGGCATTGTTGACACACCTGGGCTGGTGAGAAGGTCTGTGGGCAGATGAAGAACAAATGAAGATCATACTGAAAATCAGAATTTTATAGCAGTGGCCATAGGACACAACCGTACAAGGGGATACTGATCTTTCAAAGTTGGCAAATACTGAATAATATTTAAATGAAGCCAGCTAGGCAGACGTTCACTGCCCTTATAGAGCTTCCTTATTTCTGGGTTTTGTTACAGTGTATTCAGAGGTTGAGGATCTCTGCAGGTCACTGGTGGGAAAGAAAGGCAGGGTCAAATTTTTCTGTTGTCACACACGAATACTCTCATCTTTCCTTTATCAATATCCAAGTGCTGTATTTCAGGCAGGTGCTCCTAGTGGACATCTAGTGCTCTTTCCTGTCCAGTGTCCATTCCCATCGTCTTTCTAACAGCACCTGTACTTTCCTCGAAACACAATCACTCCCCCATCATGTGTAGCCTTGGTGGAATTATTAATCAAATGGGCACCTGACCCAAGTTTTGCTAATATGACTCGTTCTAGTAGAAGTTTGGATATTGCAGTTATGAATTATTCCAATAGTGGCATCCTAAGGAGAAAGGCTTTTGGATCATGTTCCCTGTAGCTCTAAAACTTTGCTACTCGATATCCTGTCCTTTCGAAGGCCAGACACTTGTCTTTAATTCTGTTACTCGTCCCTTATCATCTATAAGATTCTATTTTTCCCTTATGTCAGAACTGGTTTATGTTGCTTACAACCAAATCTAAATGACATAGATGTCATTTAGATTCTGTCCACAAATGATAGCCACTAAAAGAGAACAAGTGAAGGGTATTGAATATTTATTTAGTACGGGGTAGGGCAGTACTTTAAGCCATACGTAACTCAAGTTATTCGCATATACTAAAATCAAATCTTTTATGCTCCTTGACATGTTCTTGGAGAAAAATCAATTGGGGTACTGAAATTTTAGTGTGTTTTGATTTTCCTTTTTCTCTTCAAAAAAATCATTAAAAAGTCATGGTATTTTTATAAGCACACAATGCAACATACCAATATCACATTTATATTTTTATTCTTATGTCTTCTGAAGAATTAGATACAGTAGGTAGCAATAGCATGAATATGAGATAGAATAAACCTTCTTCAGTCAAAGAAAATTCATAATGGTTGGAATTCATCTACTGCCTCAATTCTTTTCATGTGTATTTTCACAGAGACTTAGTTAGCAAAATTTATTCTGGAAAAGAAATTATTTATAGTCTAGATAAACAAAGTGTAGATGTAAGTGGTGAATACTTCTTTTAGTTAAATACCCACTTGACTGTAGGGTGAATCAAGACCATTTCTTAGAAATCCTGAGAGAGGGAAATGGGCTTCTTATCTGATGCAACAGCCTTTCTTACTTATAGCATGCACAACCCTTGAAGATGGATGATCATCCTTAGCCTTCAAGTAGGAATGAGGTAGAACTCTGGAGCTTTTCCATTTCTTAGATTCATTCCTGAAGGTCCATCCTGGCTCCCTGTTATGGACCAGACTGTGTCCCCACAAATTCATATGGTGCAGCCCTAACCTCTAATATGATATATTTGGGGACAAGACCTTTAAGGAGGTAATTAAGATTAAATGAGTTCATAAAGGTGGGGCCTTAATCCAATAGTACTGGTGTTCATATAAGAAGAGGAAGAGGCCAGGAGTACAAGACCAGCCTGGCCAATACAGCGAGACCCCATCTTTACACAAAAATTAGGCAGGTGTGGTGGACATGCCTATAGTCTTAGCTATTCTGGAGATGAGGTGGGAGGATGGCTTCAGCCTGGGAGCCCCGGGAGTCTTCAGCTTGGGTGACAGAGCGAGATCCTGTCTCTAAAAAAAAAAAAAAAAAAAAGAAACATTAGAGATCTCTTTCTCTCCTACAGAGCAAAAGACATAGGCAGAAGGCAATTATCTGCAAGCCAGGAAGAGAGGTCTCTCCAGAAACCAACCCTGAGGGCATCTTAATTCTGGACTTCTAACCTCCGGAACTGTGAGAAAACAAATTTCTGTTGTTTAAGCCACCCAGCCTGTGGTATTTTGTTATGGCAGCCTGAGCAGACTAACACACTCCCTGTCTGTGTTCTAACAATACATGGTATTTCCATATAAAAACCTCCCTTAAACCCCAACAGCCTGTGATTGTTGGGTAAGGTCAGTGTAACATTTTTATCAACACTTCGAACTCATAATCTCAGCTCCTGCCTTTCTTTACTATGTGCCATTCCCTGCACCCTGCTGTTCCTGTGCTCTGTGGCTGCTTGGTGTGACCGGAGTGATGCCCAGTAGATCACCACTGCTGTGCTCAGGCTTCTAGAATGCTGGTGCTTACCTGCTCTGAACATGCTAAGCTTTGGGAACTCTGCTCTCTGTGCTTGACCCTTAGAGTCCTTGACATTCTGTGTATACTTTTGGGCCTATGTTTACCCAGTCACCTTCCTCTTCTGATATTCTTGTCCTATAACTACATAGCGCCTTCTTTTGCCCAGGTTACGTCAAGGATCTCTGAAGGTTATAGTGGGATGTGTTCAAGTCCGGCTTCACTCTGTGGCCACTGAGCCCCTTTCTTTAGACCTGCTTTTGCATCTCCAGAATGAGATGCACCAGATGCAAATCCTTTCTCACTATGGTTTTTCTTCTAAGAAACATCACTGTTTCTTGTGCAGTCTAACCTCCATTACCCTCACTTGCACCTAATCAGTGTTACGTCTGAACCCTGATTGTGAACAGGGTTCAAGATCTTTCCCTTGAGTTTGAGGAGACCCATGCAAATCACTGGATATATGCTGTAGATTGAATGTCCCACTAAAGTCATGCATTGCAACTAATCACCAATGTGATGGCCTTTGGAGGTGGAGCCTTTGGGAGGTGATTAGCTCATGAGATTAGTATCCCAGGGAGCTCCCCCACTTCTGCCATGCTGAGTGAGGAGTCAGCAAGAAGACAGCCATATATGAGGACACAGACCCTCACCAGACACTGGATCTGCCAAAATGCCTTGATGCCAAAATGCCTTGATGCCAAAATGACTCTGGACTTTGCAGACTCCAGAACTGTGAGAAATATTAAATTAATTTCTGTTGTTTATAATCCACCCTGTCTATGGTATTCTGTTATAGCTGACCATAGTAGTCCCTGCTCATTATGCACAGGTGATATGTCCCAAGACCCCCCAGTGGATGCCTGAAACCGTGGATACTATTGAACTATATATATATATATATATACACACACAGAGTTGTGTATGTCACCTCATATGTACCTTGTATGTGTGTGTGTGTATATATAAACTTAAGCTTAAGTTTTTTTCCTATACATATGTACCCATAACAAAGTTTATAAATTAGGCACAATAAGAGATTAACAACTAATAATAAAATGGAACAATTGTAACAATGTACTGTAATAAAAGTTATATAAGTGTGGTCTCCCTCTCTCAAAATGTCTTACTGTACCTACTCACCTATTTTCAGACCATGGTTGACTGCAGGTAATTGAAACCACAGGAAGCGAAACCTCAGATAAGGGGGACTATTGTATGTCTACAAATAGATAGAAGTGGAAGGTTGCCTCAGTTTACAAGCTGTCACTGCGAAGCCTCATCTCCAGCCAAGTGGTCGGTAGAATCCCTGTGGGAGTTTTACCAGTTGGATTTTTAATGTTTCATTCTGTTTTAGATCGGTTCCTAGGGCAGAATCTCTGATATAGAGGTGTGTGATAAACTCCTATGAATGGGAGGCAGCACTGTCCCAGCTCAAAGAGTCCCAGAGAGGGTCTGCTCTCCTCCCATGCTGTTGCGTGTTCCTGCCGTCCCGCATCCTGCGGTGTCTTCCCCTCACGCCACCTGAGCTTCTTCAGCACTCCGCTCCCACCCACGCTTCCTTTTATTGCTGTAGCTTTGACAGTTGCTTTTCCTCCATTTGCCTCCAGGGTCAGCTGGGTACGTTAGTACGATCTCTTGCTCTCCTCGCCTGTTCTGGCTCTCTGTTTCTCGGAACAGTCTAGCGAGCTGCTGGTAACGGCGACAGCCTGTGTCCCTGTGCTCCTTGTTTTCCTTCATCTGACCAAATAACACAGAGGTACAGAGTCTTGGTGCGTCTTTAGTTTGTCCTCTACCACATCCAGGCCAGCACGGCGTGCTTCTACCCTGCCTACTCGCAGGGGGCTAGTTGCTTTCCCAGAAAGGAAAACACTGTGCACAAACTGCGTACCTCACACAGGGGCTTTGTCCTGCTTTTTAAAGTTAAAACTTAAAGGAGATGATTACTTAACAACTATCGTTCATTACCTGACATTCCCCTCCTTTTAGAGAACAGATACATCACTGAAGAATTTTGACAGTTTAGGGAAGAAAAAGAATCGTTTTTCCTATCCCCCTACGTTCCTCTGGCTAAGGACCTGTAAATTAGACCAATAAAAGACAGATTAAGATGAGAAAAACATACGCATTTATTTAATAAAAATTTCTTATGGCACAGGAACCTTCATAGAGAAATGAAGATCCAAAGAAATGGTTGAGCCTGTGCATTTTATGCTAGGGTTGATGAAGAGTAGAACATCATGGAAAAACATGATAGGACAAAGGTATGAGCCCAGGGTGGTAAACTGGGGGAACTTAGCAAGGCCTGTGCAGTAGGATTTGTCTAGGTGCCCCTCCATCTTCAGTGATAAGGAAACCCCTTTCCTCTGGGTATAGGGAGGGCCCCTCTCACCTGGGGGTCTTATGTCCTGCTGCAGGGGACAAGGGGGAGGTCAGAGAGTCCTTTCGGCACCTGCTGTTTCTCAAATCTCTTCAGTTTAGAATATTCAGTATGCCAAGATGCCATCTTTTGGGGCATCGTGTTCCAAATCTTGTCAACAAATAAAACAAAGGTTACCTAAAGTGACTCTCCAGGTTTATGTTGGCTTTGTCTTTAGAATTAGATATGAAATGTATTATCAATGGAGAAAATGAATATTGAATCAGTAACTTTCAAAGAAGTTTTAACAACAAAAATAAGGTGCTCCCTAAATAAACAGGAGATTCTTACTTGCCTAATTTTTTACAGATTCTGTAAGGTGAGAAATATGTGTTTTCCCCTTATCACTTCATTATGGCTGTTACTACAGGAACTGATGCATTTGTTGTTAATTTGTTGATGTTAAATTAGCACTTATATGTCTTTTCTTTGTATCTTTAACAGAAATAATTATAACATGGGTTTATGTCATTGTTATTTGAACTCTTTAAACTCCAGGAACATGTTGCCTTAAACTCTAGTCCTACTAGAGATCTTAATATTGTTCAGCTCTTGTGTTTCAACCACATAAGAAACCTTGTATAAATTAAATAAATTTGTATAGTTGAAAGAGTACTTTTTAAAGTCAGTTATTCTAGATTTTTCCATATCAATATTTATGTGACTTTTGAAAGTTTACTCTTCAAAAGTATAGATTCATGGAAGAATCTCAGTATTTGTTCTGAGAGACCGGTCTCCTCAAGTTACCCATCTAACCGTTACCTGACACAATGCCCACAATAACATGCCATGTGAAACCAAGATTATATTGACTTTAGGTCTTCAAGACAAATTTATATTTTATGGCTCTGGAGAGAGTTAACTTTTACTCATCTGCTCTCCTATGCTAACCTGCATCTCCCACCCAAATACCTATGCCTGATTTTTAAGAGTAATTACTACAAATGCTCATTTTTTTTTGGTAGGGGGGGGAATTGATTTTCAGAGAGAGTGACCACACAAAAAATAATAGATCAATCACCACAGATCAGTCACCACAGTAGTTCTCCTTAACTCTGCCCAGGTTGACAATAGAGGAATCTTTTCAAAAAGGTTAAATCTGGCACTTCAGGGGACAAAAAGTACCATATTAGTGTTGTTAAGATAATTAATTGGAAAGTCATTAGGCCAAGGCAGCTTCAGTGCCATGAGTTCCTGTGTAAACCAACCAAAACCGAATTCAATGTAAACGGCAAAATGAAACTTCAGCTTAACCAATTGGAAACTGCCAACTAACCTCTAACTAGGAAGTTTCCAACAGGTCATACCTAATAAGGCAAATGCTTAGCTGTAGCCAATTAAATAGTTTCTTCATTCTGCTTCTGAATTTAGCTTATAAAAGCCTGCTGCTCTTGTGGCTAACACAGGGCTCTTTGAACCTCTTCTAGTTTTGAGTGCTGCCCTAGTCATGAATCCATTAATGCTCAAATAAACTATGTTAAATTACTTTTATCTAAAGTTTTTTTTAAAATAGTTTTAAAGAAAAAATCTGTCCTGACACCTGTTAAAACAATAAGGCAGACTTTATTCAGAACAATTGCAATTGGTGTAGGGACTACTATTATACAATGGGGTTTTGCAGCAGGGGAGAGATATTGGCCTCAACTCTGAATACAGCAAAGAAAAGTGGGGATTTACAGCCAAGGAGCTGGGTGTGGGGCATTGTAGATCTAAAATTACTGTTAGGGTAGAGTAATTCTGGCTAAACTGTCCTAATAGGATTCTTGCTGAAGTCAGGCCAGAGTGATCAGACATCATCTGGAAGATGATGACAAAAGAGGAGTTTGGTCAGCTACTGAGGTGACCAAGGGTGGGAGATTCTGGCTGAACCAACTTGATAAGATTCTTGCTAAAACTGGGCTCTTCAGGGCATGCCCAAGGACAGGACCTAATTGAAAATAGAGCTCAGAGGAGCCAACCTTGATTAAGGAGAGAGTCTTTGTTATTAGTGAATTTTAAAATACCA
The DNA here is from genome assembly GCA_963574885.1 of Lepilemur ruficaudatus. Classification (NCBI taxonomy): domain Eukaryota; kingdom Metazoa; phylum Chordata; class Mammalia; order Primates; family Lepilemuridae; genus Lepilemur; species Lepilemur ruficaudatus. The sequence continues at coordinate 76,226 of CAUYRT010024118.1, read as the reverse complement.
ATCTGCCTATTTTGTCACTGAAAAATGTGGGATCTTTCTCATAAACTGAAGCAATATAAAGAAACATGAGTGGCTTTTATTCTTTTTTGATGAGTTTCAGAATCTTTCTCATTTTAATACAATGCACACATATTACTCTCACAATAGCAAATGCTAAGAAAAATCTTCAAAAGTAAAATATATTTAAGAACAACAGCAGCAGTCTCCCAAGAAATGCTTTGATTTTGTCCTCAATTTTATCTCCTATCCCATTTCTTGTTGCTTATAATTTTTGAAGATTGATAGGAATAATTTTTGACAGTTGGTAGGACAGAAAAGTTGATAGGAATATAAGAATCCTGTAAGATGAGCATTTTATTTTATTTTTTGAAAGAAACAAAATAGTATGGGATGGAGAGAGCCTTGAGTGTTCACAGGGGACCGTCTTCTTACTGATGTGCAGGACAGGTGAACCGTGTGAATTAGGTGAGCGTTCAGATCCCAGACAAGACATTGAGGTGAGTCCCAGGTGTAGACAGGATCCAAAAAAGAACTTAGAGTGGCTAGAATGTTTGTTTAGTAAGCAGCAGGAATTATCTGATAAATCAGGCAAACAGCTTGTCATTTTTACAATGCAAATGTAACCAGTCGTAAAGTGAAAAGCTGATATCCTCTTGCAACAGGGATTAAGTCGAACGGTTATTTTTTAAAGATTCATTTACATAAGATGGCAAACATTTTATTCCCAGTCTCCAATACTTACCAAGTCACCATAGCCTCTTGGAATGTTTGTTGGGGTGAGTGAGTGGAAAGTGGAGGATGGGAGGGGCAGGGGTGGAGGCCCCTGACAGTCCCTCGCTCTGCCTCCAGGCTTCTGATGAAGTACATGCCAAGCCCCGTGAAACTGGCAACACAGTGAGGATTTACACAGAAGGAAGAGTTGGTTGCTTCTCTCTAGGCCACAGAAGCCTCTGTATCTCAAAATTATTATACCAAAATGATTTATCCACAAGGACCTGACCCAAAAGGCATTTAGTTAAATGGGCATACAAATAATTCAAAACAAAGCAAGCTCTTAACAACAACAACAAAAACCTTATTTAAAATCCCTGGAAGGCTTCTGGTGAGAGCCGTGTGTGACTGACGTGGTAAATTAGGCCTGCTGGAGAAAAATCAAGACAAAATATGGATTCATTGTTTTTTTGAAAGGCAGCCATCTTTCCCAGAGAATGTGTACACTATATTTTATTAAGAAATTACATCTTCCCCTGTGTTTTCCATCTCTTTCACATGCTGGCAATGGCAAGCAGGTTGAACAGATGTGATGAAAGAATTAATACCAGTCCTGGGAACATGTAGACAAAATATTTCTTTTGAAATATCTACCTTTAAATTCTATTAGTTCAGTCTGACACTGGAAGAGCCTGGATTAGGAAAGTGATTACACAGCGCAGGTTGTTTGTCCAGACTTAGAGCCCTTTTGTAATATGAAAACCGTGAAGATGACTTTAATATCTCTCCAATGAATGGGCACAGGGTTTAAAAATCTTGCTTTGACTGAAGATAATTGCATTTTTTTTAGTATTAATAAATTCAACTCGGTAAGAATTTTTCTTTCCTTTTAAAAAATATTTCTATGTTCATTCATAGCCGCTACACATTCATCTCTGTACAAAACCAACTCTCCCCTCTGAAAAAGCAGCATAACCAGTCAACGAACAAGTATATAGGATTAGCACATTATGAAGAATAAAGAGAAGCTTTCAGCTCTCTGTCATGGGTGATATTTATCACATTTTCCCCGACTGGCTCTAATAACAGTGCAGAGATAAAATAGGCTTGATGCATCTCTCCTGTACAGAGAATTTTACAACAGCACTGTAAGAAATCCAGGACATGAAACACGCGCTTCTCCCCTCTTGCAGTTTTTATGAGTCTTCAAAATGGGAGGTGTGTGTTGGAAGAGGGGGGAGAGACTATTTCTGCAAAAGTGGGCTTGAATTTTCTGTCTGTTATGCTAATGTATTCATAGAAAAAGCTGGTGCTGAGGGCGGTTCTCCAATTAAGACAAATGAGGCACATTGAATTTCTCCCCCAGGGCACAGCAGGGGTGCTGGCAAAATCTACTTTATTCTTTTCTGTCAGGACTGAACTGGAAACAAAAGCATGAACATTCAACACATCCACTTACAGAATAATAAAGGCTGTTGTTTAAAGCGTGAAGAGTTTTGGCACCCTTCTGGGGCCTTATGCAAATCACTCTTCCTCTCAACTGCTACCTCGCTGTCGGTCTTGGAAATTAAAGATGTACTTGGTCGGTTAACAGCTGAAAGGAGAGGAGCAGCCTGAAACTCAATTAGATTTGTATTAAGCAAATAAATCAGGACTGACTGGTATTGACTAAACTAAAATGCATTATGGGCTGACAGTAATTCTCATTTGATTGACAAATATATGTAATATGTTATTAACCTAAATGAAAGATAAGAATCTTTTTTTAAGAATTTTTTTTTATTGAACAATCCTTTCTCCCTTGAAATTTACACCAAACAATAAACAGAGACTACCAGTATGATGCTATTTACAATCCATGCTCAAGAACACAGGAAATCTATTTTCTGTTACATGGTAAAAGTTTGAGACAAAATTATTCCGCTGAAAGACATTCGTTTTCATTGATTTATTTGGTGTAATGTAATGTCTCAGCACATTATTTATTTGGCACACCAAACACACTATTTTTATTATGGTGAGTAACACAAAGCATGGACCTGAGTATGCCTCGTTATTTATTCCCAGCCCTGCAGGGCAGGAGGAGACTTTTCTATGCTCGGGCACATGCGAAAGAGCCTCGAATGAGGTTCAAAGTCATGAGTCAAGATTTCAATCAAATCCTCCAAAGCTTTGAAAAGGGAAAAAAACCTCTCAACAAATAGCTTAAATATGTTGGTGTGTGTGATTAGATGAATGAAAGATTTTCCCTTGAGAGGAGTTTTGGGAGTTTCTTTTTAACTTATTTCCTTGTCTTTGCTATTTATACTTTCAGAATTTACAGAGATTTAGGTCATTACATTTAACATACTGCTAAATTAATAATTAAAGACTGACTTAATACTTTTGCTTTAGTTGTAACCACCTTCTATTTTCCCTCTGGCTGCCAGATTAAAGCCTCATTGTTATCTTTGCTTCTGTGTTTTCCTACCTGGCTCTACTTGCCAAATCCTGCTGGGTTTTGCTTTGCGTCTGTGCCAGAAATCGTCTCTTTCTTCCCTTCGAAACTTGCCCAAACCGCTGCCCCTGTGTGGGCAGCTTCCGGCTGCCGCTCTTGCTGGTACCTGCTCTTCAGTTTTCCTGTCTCACATCTTCTTGTTGGGGCTCGGAAAATGGCACCTCAAAGTATGGCACCTTGGCCCATTGAGTCCTTTGAACTAAAGGAGTTAGAAGTCCTCAGAAGCAGCTTCAGAAGCAAAGTGTCTGTCACCTTCTCCCGCCCTCCTGCTTTCAGCCTCTTCTTCTCCTCCAAAGTGAGTCATGGAATCCAGAACTCCTCTCCTCCAAGGCATGTCATAGAACCTGGACACCCTACCGCAAAGCAGGCCATGGAGCTTACAGACTCTCTCCCTTCTCCCTTGAAGATCCTCACTCCAGAGAGGTCCTGCTCCATATCCCGGAGGAAGGAATGCTACACGTTACTGAAAGCTGGGCACTTGATCTCAAGGCCACATCAGAAGAACGAGAACAAATGGTTTGAGGACAAAAGAAGAGACATTTTATTGCTTGGCCAGTTAAGGAGGAGGATAGAGACTCCTGTCTGAAATGCCAGACTCCTTATAATATGCAGAAATACAGAGCTTTTAAAGGATGGGCTCTCAGCTTCAGGCAATCGCTATTCAACTATAGTTGATGATTCTGGTCAATTGTCCCATCTCTGCTGAGGATAACTCCCTGACATCCACCCAGGACCTCCCTCCCATTACCGATCCCTCTGAGCCATCTCCTTTAGCACAAATGACAAAAGGTTTACCCTTCTCCTCCCAACCACTGGCCTGAGGCAGGGATGCAGACTTTAGTTCTCAAAAAGGAGTGGAGGATGTTTCAAAGAGACAGAAAATATTGTTGCCATGTTTTTCAGGCCATTCCCTCTGCTACAGAGAGGCCACGAAGAATCTGAACAGACAGGGCTTCCTGGGTTTCACCTCCATTAGATCATGACCTTTTGTCCAATCACACTCTTCATCAACCTAGCATGAAAACACCCAGTTTTAACTACTTCTTTAGGTCTTCATTTCCTAATGAAACCTCCTGTGTCAGGTAAAACATATCAAATAAATAAATATATATAGTTCTCTCTTGTTAGCCTGTCTTTTGTTACAGGGACCCAAGCCAATGAACCTAAGATGAGTAGAGGAAAAAGATGTCTTTCCTCCTCTACAATATTTAATTAATGCTTTTTCAGGTTTCAGATTTTAGTTAGCATTCTATGTGGTGGAACGATTGTTAAAAGTGAGATTCAATATAATTTCTTGACGTATTTTGTTTATGCCTGTTTCAGTGTTCATTTTGCTTGTTTTGCTTTAAGAGCAGCAATGCCATACACCTCCCGGCACTCCCCAGGAGCCCACTCTATGGACCTTCACAAATGCCAAGGTTTTTCTTTTTTCATTAAAAAAAAAAAAAAATCATGGTCAAACACCTAGAACATAAATTTTACCATTTAAATCATTTTAAGGGTACAATTCAGTGGCATTAAGTACAATCACAATGTTGTATGACAGGGTTCAGAACACACTACCCCAAAATGTGGTACTTGGGCACAGTGAGTATTTTGCGCCAAAGGAATTTGAGAAACGGCAGATGCAGGAAGGACTCTCTGACCTCCCGCTTCGTCCGCTGGAGCAGGCCGTGAGACTCGCATGTGAGAAGTGCCCTCCCTATGGTCAGAGGAAAGGGGCATCCTTGTCTCTGAAGACTGAGGGAGGACAAGAGGAATCTCAATGGACAGACCTCGCTAAGTTCCCCAGTTTACTACCCTGGGCTCGTAACTTTGTCCTGTCACATTTCCCGGTGAATGTCTACTGTATAATCTAGTATAGAAATACACAGGCTTAACTCTTCTTTCAGGTCTTCATTTCCTTACGAAGGCTCCTGTACCACATAAAGCTTATATTAAATAAATTTCTATTTTTTCTTTTTAATTTGTCTTTTGTTAGTCTCATTTATAGGGCCCCAGGTTGGAGAACCTAGGAGGGTAGAGAAAAAAATCTTTTTTCCTCTCCTACACTGCAATAAAGAAACTCAGGAAATTTCATCTTAAAATATGACTCCTTGGTTTAAAGAGCATTTTGAATTAAAGGCCCTTGAAGATCAATGGACTTTGGAAGGGGCTTTCCCTCTATCTGCATAAATCATACAGACCCATCAAAAAGGACAATTGACTTTCCTTTCCCTGTGTTATCTCACTGTATTGAAGAAAGAAGATCAAGAATGCAACAAGACCTAGCCCCAAATCATTTTATTTTTATTTTTATTTATTTTTGACACAGGGTTATGCTCTGTCACCTTGGCTAGAGGGCAGTGGCATCATCATAGCTCACTGTAACCTCAAACTCCTGGGCTCAAGTGATCCTCCTGTCTCAGCCTCCTGAGCAGCTGGATCTACAGGCATGCGCCACCACACCTGGCTAATTTTTTCTGATTTTAGTAGAGACAAGGTCTGGCTCTTGCTCAGGCTGGTCTCAAACTCCTAACCTCAAATGATCCTCCTGCCTCGGCCTCCCAGAGTGCTAGGATTAGAGGTGTGAGCCACCATTTGAAATATAATACCTGTCTCTCAGGTTAATTTAATTTGTAAAAAGGATCATTTACAAGTCAATCTGTTTCCCCATCTATTCATCCTCCGTTTATTGGCCCTAAACAGAATTACCTATATTCCTCATCTCTCACTCCTCTCTAATAGGAGGGTATAAAAATTTCTGGCCCCCATTGGAATATTTAGTAATCACTCTGATTCTCCCTGTGTGCATGGCAAATAAACTATCTTATTAATCTGCCTTAATTGTGATTTTAATCTTTCATCAAACTTTTGGGGAAAAGGGAAGTTTTCCCTTACCCCACAGCAAACTTCACTGCTATTTATTTCCAGAGCTTTTCTTTAAACCCAAATTACAACTCTACCCTTTAAACAGTACCTCTCCATTCTTCTCTTCCCCCATCCTCTGATAATTACTATTCTGTCTCTATGAATTTGACTATTCTGGTTATATAAGTGGAATCATACAAGGCTAGTTTTTTTGTGTCTGGCTCATTTCACTTAACAAAACCATAGTGTTTTCAAGGCTTGTCCTTGTTTGTAGCCTGTGTCAGAATTTCATTCCTTTGTAAGACTGAATAATATTCCATTATATGCATATATTGCATTTTGTGTATCCATTCATCTGTTGGTGGACATTTGAGTTGTTTCCACCTTTTGGCTATTGTGAATAATGCTGCTATGACATTAGTGTTCCAGTGTCTGTTTGGGTCCCTGCTTTCAATTCTTTTGGGTATTGAATATCCTCAAGATTTGATAATACAAATGCAATATATGATTTTCCTCCTAAAACTTTTATTTTCCTTTTTAGACCCTTTCATGTCTTCCTCTCTGCCATAACCCGTACAGTTCATTTCCTCTTTGGGGACATTTTCTGCCAAGAAATACAGCTTTATATCTACTCACAGGCAAAGGTAAGTCAAAACCAGCGAGGGGATGTTGTGACTCCCTTCCCCCCGCTCTGCAAGTGTGCAGCTAGTCTGGAAAGAGGAAAGTTGCCAAATCCTAGAACTGTGATCAATTGCCCAATTTAAGCCAGATTGTATCTTGGAGGATATAAATTTTATACCTCAAATTCATACTCAAAGTATTTTTCTGCTTCTTATACTACTAGGGAGGGGAAGAAGGCAACACAGGAAGCCACTTTGGCGAGGAAGATTGACACCTGGGTAATCAGGAGGCTTTGTTTCCTAAAGCCCATTAAGCAGTGTCCAGCTATCACTGAGCATTAGCAGAAACACTTTCATTTTGCATTGCTCTGAAACCAAGGACTAAATAATGTTAGGATAGCTTTGAGACAATAATGTGCAATCACTCACAGTTCTTTTGAAGGGAATGTGGTTCAGATAAAAAAGCCCAAAGGCAGAGAGCTTTTAACTAGTAGCCATTTGGCAACACCGTTACTTCTGCTCTCCAGCCCGCCCCTCCCCTCCCCCATAAACCTGTAGCGCAAATCTTCCTTCCAGATTTAGTGTTGGAGAGAGATTCTGCAATTACTTGAAGACAAGTACTTCTTGTTTTTCTTCATTTGTTCTGTTGTCTTCACTGTATTTTAAAACGCAAGTGTGTGGTAGAGAGCATACTGAATTCTGAATTACTGGGTTACGCATCTACTTGCTGTGGAAAAGGATTTCAATCCACCAGTAAAAGAGCTTAATTTGCTTCCATAGCAGGTGGTCCTGACTCCCAAGACAGATAAAGAGGAGATGAGAAAGAGATGGAGATAGAGTTGTGATTCCTTGAAAGGCCAATACTACTCACATCTACTTTGTTTCTCTTGCAGGTATAGAGACGGGAGGGAGACGGTGACAAGAGCTTCCAGGGGACTCTCGGGGAGTCAAGGTGGAGTCTCACCAAGCACTGGCAAAGGAAGGAATCCCACGTGGTTGCCAAGCCTGGTCCAAGCCAGTATGGACGATCCTTAAAGTACCCTCAGGTGAGAGTGTCCATGGAGCAGTTGTCCTCTGGGCTGGTCTGCTCAGAGCTTTTCTTCAGTCAGTTACGTAGAGCCTTGATTTGAGACATTCATAGCCAAGGGGTTGGCCTAAAGGTCAAGGTCTAGGAGCTATGTCTTCTGCCCAGGTGAGAGTTCTGTCTTTCTCCACACACCTCATGGGGCAGCTCTCCTGGCTCCTCTGTGTCCCAAGGCCCCTGAAATGACAGATTGTTCTTTCTTAGTTCTCAGCACCGTATTTCTTTAGTTCATATCCCAAGATATATTGCAAATATAAACATTTTAAAAAGCTAATGCCCTCTCTATGCATCTGAAGGGATTTGCAGAGGTGTGTTTATATCCTTACCTCTATATATATATATATATATATATATATATATATGTCAAGTTCACTCTGTCTATCAGCTATCATCTAACTATTTATCATCTGTATCTACTTTTCTATAGAGAGAGCTAGAATGCACTAAGGACCAGCCCTGTCAATGGTCAGTTAGTTAAAAATGTTGCCAAGGAAGAAAAACATAAAAAAATGACACATATGTATGTTAAACATCCATCTAGCAATCTTTTTATGAAGAGATAAGGGTATTTCTATCTATTGGGAAATTCTATATGGTTTTCTTTGCACATTCTTATAATGTGCGGTCTATAGTTTCTTTTAAGTGAAGTGAGAGTTTCTATATAATTGAGAAGCAGCATACAACTAAATCATTCCAGATAACTGATTCTCAAATGTGGGCATCTGAATCAGTTGGAGGGTAGATCTGAGGTGGGGCCTGAGAATTTGCATTTCTCACACCTTTTCAGGTGATACTGACGCTGCAGGCCCAGGGATCACTCTTTGAGAACCACTGTGGTAGATTTTCGTCGTATTTTATGGAAAGGAAGTATGTCATGTTTTATAAGGAGAAGAAAGAATGTTGATTAGTAGGAGAGCTGGTTAATAGAAAGCAGGTTGAGAATGAATATAATTACATCCCTGTTTTAGTCACTTGATATACAGCAATCCATATTCACATGCATTTGTTCAGAGCACTCTTAAATCTGACATAGGATGCTGATAATGTGCTATCAGCAGTTGAGTTTACAAGGGGTTACCAGCAGATCCTTCTGGGAAATGAGAATGTTCTTTAAAACCCTTCCCCTCCACAACTGAGGAAGTTAACTTCTCAGTGCTTCTTTATTTACCTTTAAATTGGCATGAACACAATTACATCACAGGGCTCTCCGGAAGACAAGAAGAGATAAGATATAGTAGTTGTTCTCAAATATTTTCACCACTGCCTTTCATGATAGGTAGGGGGCGAATTGGGGGAAACCCAAAAGAACACATTGAGAACAACTTTGTTGAGGTCTCTTTTATGTCTTAAAAATGAATACACAGGAGCCAAAAATAATGAATACATATTTTGCCATTTTTGGCCGTGAAAGATCCATTTCTTTCATATAAAACGTATTTTACACAACTTGACACATAACCATGTTTATCTTTTGATTTCTGCTATGAAGAAAAAGTACTTTAAGAGATTCAGGAAAATGATTTGTAAACAGTAATGTATTACATAAAGTTTTCTTATTATTAGATTTTGTTTTTGCTTGATTTTGGCAAACATGAGGCACTCATTAGCAGATCCACTGGCTTTGATGTCTCATTTACAGATTCTTTATGCTGATGTTTGGATTTTAAATGATTAGACCTATGATAAAATCTTTCCTACTCCCCCCACAGATGTTTTATATTAATACAATCTTAAAAGTTTACTTTTTTTTGAGACAAGATCTTGCTCTGTTGCCTGGCCTAAAGTGCAGTGGCATCATCATAACTCACTGCAACCTCAAACTCCTGGACTCAAGTGATCCTCCTGCCTCAGCCTCCAAAGGAGCTGGGACTATAGGCACGTGTCACCACAGCTGGATAATTTTTTAAAAAGTTTTGCAATGACAGGGTCTTGCTGTATTGCTCAGACTGGTTTTGAACTCCTAGCCTCAAACGATTCTCCCTCCTTGGCCTTCCAAAGTGCTGGGATTACAGGAATGACTACCACGCCTGGCCAAAATTTACTTTTAAATTGGGTTTCAGAGATGCACCAAGGTCAAAGCCATTTTAAGGTGCAATGGCTCATTAATTTATTTATCTCTTAATAGAGTTATTTATTTATCCCTTAATAAAGTAATAATTAGGGAACAGTGAATGAGTATAATAGATAGCTAATAACTTCTGTGTTATATCTTTGTGTAATACAATCACTAGCATATTCCAAAATTTTAAATGTATATCTTATATTTATACAAAAGTACTGTTTCAATGTCATTTCTAACTAAAGCAAGCTGAAAAAATATATTCCAATTTATGCATGATCCATTTAACCATTATTTCTTGAGAACCTACAGTACTAACACTTAGCTAGTCTCCATGAGGGATGCAGAGATAAACAAGACACAATCCTCAACTTTTGAGAATCTCAAGAACTTTCCATTCTAGCAATTGACCAGAGAGCTGCTGGATTCTCCCCACTCACAGGTAATAAACTACTTACAGCTAATAATCTTTAACAGCAGGCTAAAATAATTATCTGGACAACTGTGGAGCCAGACAGAACTTCATGTGAATCCCTATTCAGCATGTCAGTTTTTCACACGTGTCAGGTTTTCAATCTTTAAAATAGCACAGGATCTTGTGAAAGTGGAAATTTTATATTTAAAGCATGAAGAACAGTGACCAGCACTTAGGTCTTCCATCTCTGCTTCTTCCTATTTTCTTATCTACTAGCTTGTGGGTGTGTGCTGGTCTGACAGCAAGACAGCTGGACGTGTCAAGATGCCTGCCTTGGTTCAGGTTGAGACCATGGCTTAGGAAGAAGCTGTGACCAGGAGGGCAGGTGTCACAGTGAATTGGGAATGAAGAATTGCCCTTGGAGACCTTCATCAGAAGAGGACAGTGGACTTAGCTCCCGTTTATGGTGCCCTGCCCTGCCCTGCCCACCAGTGAAATTTGGAAAGGGAAGACAGAGTCCATGCGTAACTGAATGGAACTCTAGAGTAACTTTAGGATTCAGCGGGGGAAGTACCACGGTTTCACATTAGAGACGAACATCCAGAGCGAGATTTTTCCTTCATGAAATTCTACTTTGGATATTAGAAACATTTCTCTGTAAGAGGAACAAAAACATTGAACTGCACTCCCTTTCTGTTTTAATTTTTGAAAGACTCCAAAAGGCAGATGGGTAATTGCTGTAGGCTTAGGAAGAGTTTATATGTAAATTTTTGAGGAAAAATGTCAATCTGGAAGTGCTAATACTATACTATACTTAAAGACATATAAATTGTGCATTGATCTGTAAAAATTATATTCTTAATGACAACTCTTCAGAGTTGCACAGCCAAACCAAAGGCTCATGGATATTTCAACCACATATAAATTAGCTAATGTTGCAAAAACAGTAGCGTTTACCATAGCCTTTGATTATAGCCATAGTTTTTCCTTACTCCTCAGAGACAAATTAGAAGTTTTAGGGTTGACTGTATGTGTTTTTGTGTGATATGTATGTATAGCTATACGCACACATACATACACACCAAATAGATACATACATGTGTCTAACATATATATACTAATGCAACACTTTCTCTTTTGTATTATTGGCATCAAAAATACCAAGAAAACTTTATAAATTTACTAACATCTAAAAGTAGAATGAATGCCTTTGTATGCATCTTTCATGTATTGTTTTCATTTCATTTTTTTTTTACATTTGAAAGACTAATATGCATAATAGCAAAAGATCTTGACTTGCAGCAATTTACACCCAAAGCTCTTTGCCTAGAGTATCCCATTGCTAAGGTTTGGATGTGGTTTGTCTCCTCCAAAACTCATGATGAAATTTAATTGCCAATGTAATGCTATTTAGAGGTGGTGGGGCCCTTAAAGGGTGTTTGGGTCATGGGGGCTCTGCCTACATGAAGGAATTAATGCAGTTCTAGCAGGAATGGATTAGTTCCCTCGAGAGCACATTAGAAAGCAAGGTTGCACCCTCTCCTTCCTCTTTTCTGCCATTTGTGATACAGCATGAGGTCCTCCTCAGAAGCAGAGCAGATGCCAATGCCATGCTTCTTAGACTTCCCAACCTCCAGAATCATGAGCCAAATCAACTTCTTTTCTCTATATATTACCCAGGCTCAGGTATTCTGTTATAGCAACACAAAATGAACTCAGATACCCATGTAATTATTTGTGGAACTAAAAGCAGCCAGGTCATGGATTATGTTTCTCAGACTGCCTCCCTCTTGTGTGAGGCATCATAAAATCATTCCTTTCTCTTCTCCCTCTTTTCCACTTGCCTGGCTTAAACCTTGCTGGGACTTTTGACTGAAGGACTCAGACATAATTCCTGTCCTAATATCTCTTTAGTAAAGTATTTAGAATTGGCTATTCTATTACCTTGATTCTACTATGCTGAATATAAATAAATTGTTTATCATTAATTAAATATAAAACTTATCCTTTATTTTTCTAAACAGTTTGTTATCAAGGTCTTTTTAAATTTTTTTAAATTGACTTATTTGTCAATTTAATTATAATTAAATATATAAATTAATTATATAAATTTATAATAAATTATAAATATATAAATTAAATATATATGATATATAACATGATGTTTTGGTATATGTACACATTGTGGACTGGCTAATATTATTTTTTTTGGTGATGAGAATACTTAAAATCTACTTTCTTAGCAATATTCAAATATACAATATATTGCTACTAACAATATTTACTGTAGATCTCTTGAACTCATTCCTCCTGTCTGGAGTTTTTTGTCCTTTGACCAACATCTCCCCAATCCCCCCACCCTCTAGCCTCTGAATAACCACCATTTTACTCTGTTTATATACATTCAATTTTTTTAGATTCCACATATAAATGAGATCATATGATATTTGTCTTTTGGTGCCTGGCTTATTTTACTTAACATAATGTCTTCCAGATTCATTCATGTTGTCATAAATGACAGAATTGCCTTCTTTCTGCAGGATGAGTAGTATTCCATGGTGTATACATACACCACATTTTCTTTATCCATTCAGCCATTGATGGACACTTAGATTGAGTCCATATATTGGCTGTTATGAATAGTGCTGCAGTAAACATGAGAGTGTAGACATTTCTTTGACATACTAGTTTTATATTCTTTGGCTATGTATCCAGTAGTGAGTTTGCTGGATCATACGGTACTTCCATTTTTAATGTTTTTGTCAACTTCCTTTCTGTTTTCCATAATGGCTATACTAATTTACATTCTCACCAACAGTGTATAAGGATTCCCTTTTTTCTCCATCCTCATCAACACTTGTTATTTTTCATCTTTTTGATAATAATCATTGTAATAGATGTGAGGTGATATCTCTTTGTTGTTTTGATTTACATTTTTTGCTGATCAGTGATGTTGAGCATTTTTTCATATACCTGTTGGCCATTTGTATGTCTTCTTCTGAGAAATGTCTATTCAGTTCCTTTGCCCATTTTTTAATCAGCTTGTTTTCTTGCTGTTGAGTTGTTTCAGTTCCTTATGTAAGTAATTCCTTATCAGATATTTTCTGATATCTCCCATTCCATAGGTTGTTTTTAATCTATTTTGAGTTGGTTTTTGTGTATGGTGTGAGATGAGGGTCTAATTTCATTCTTCTGCATGTGGACCCAGTTTTCCCAGTACCGTTTATTGAACAACTGAAATCTTGTAGGCAATGTACTAAAACTAATTATTTAAAATAAGGAGAAGTCACTTGCTAAATTTACGTAGTTTCTCAAGGAAGAAATTAATATACATATACCAAAATAGATTTTTATATTGGTTTTGGCTAGTATAGTATCGGAATGTATATGTGTATATAAATAAAAAATAAATCATTAAAATCTAAGTTAAAAACAAAAACCCAGAATACTCATTCTGTCACTGAACTTTCTTCCATCCTTTTATTTTTGTCAAGAAAGTGTTGCTAAGAAGCTTTCTAGAAGCAGCAAGGTGTTCACATTAGCTAAAAATTACTCTGGTTTGGGGTAGTAATTTAAGAGTTTTGTCAAATACAGGACTCATTCAATTCTTCCACAAAATGAACCTCCAGGATAGCTGATTAAAAAGGTGATTCTTTTACCTTTTTATGCAGGAAAAAAAATAGAGTGAACACTCAAAAGAAACACATAAAAACAGACACCTGTTATGGATTTTGTGATAAGGAATGACTGAAACCCAGAAGCTATTTCTAAGGTTTTAGATATATTGAGCCCCCACAAATAATGGTGGTCAAGTTCTTCAAATAGGATATTTATTTTTAATTATTGGTATCTGCTCAGATTCAGTTTAAATTGCTCCCACATCATCAGAAAATGAAGTGTTTACACAAAAGCGGAAGATTTTTTCCTCACAGAACAAAAATTATTCACATGTCACAGCTCAGAGAAAGAAAAAAAATCCAGATGAACTACCCTTTTGTATTTTCTTGGTATACATTGCACGTGTCTAGGGAGTGTATCTCTGCAAGCAGCGTACTTTTACAGTTGGGAAGTGGAATGTCGGAGCAAGCTTTTGTGAAACAGTACTTCGCTTTTTGTAGTTTGTGGTGAAGCCAAGGCAAAAGTTAGATTTCTTCTATTTCATAAATGAACTCTATAATAAACAAAACTAACTCCATAAAGTCAATTTACAATACGGTCATTGTATGGGATTCAACATCCCTGTAAAATATTACATTTGACAAAATTAATGCTGCTGAAAATCCTGGCTGCCAGCAGCTCTTATAAGGAAATGCAATTGGTAATGAATTCCTTTTACTTGGAATTCAAATCTCAGGACTGAATGTTGCCCATTATTGGAGTTCAAAGGCAACTATCTCTAGAATTGTTCTTTTAATGCTTGTTGGATGGTTTTAGTTGTTCTTTTCTTGTAGGCACACAATTGTTGTCTTGATCTTTGTGATAAAAAGAGCTTCGCTGGGTCTTTGTAGTGAACCCAGTTGGCTTGGTAACATGCCTGTAGTCAGAATTCCAAAGTGGGGAAACAAAGGCTTAGAAATTATTGGCTGAGAACTGTTTGTTCAGGACTGTGGGAATCTTACCCTGGCCTGTGGAACCAATGGACTCTCTTCATTAGATCCACATTCATTCAGAAACTCCCCAATTCCTTGCCCTTTTGTCTTTTCCCAAACTAGAGCTTTAACCATAATAAAAACAAATGTGGCAACTTCTTTTGTAAATCAATTCCTACTAAAATTCCCAGTGTGCTGTAATTCCTCCCCTTCATGTCATAATTCCAAAAGAATGGCATTAGCTTATTCAATGTTACATTTATTTCCATAATGAGATTGTGTCAGGGGGTAAGACTTTACTTAAAGGCAAAAAAAAAAAAAAAAAAGGTCTGCCTTTAGGCCTAATTGAAGGTGATGAGTTAGTTTCCCTTCTGTCCAGTTATGTTCATTTACCCAGGTTCATTAAATAAACAAATAGAGTCCAGCATGACTATTTTAGATTACTTAGTTTAAAACATTTGTCTAAGTTGAAGTATAATCCAGTAAAATTAATTTCACTGAAGAATACCGTATAATAGAAAGAGAAAACATAGCAATTTTACTTTTTTTCCCCGGCTGTAAAGATATTCTACACCAACTGACACTATGTCATCTGATTACACAGTTGTGACTTGGACATACCAAGAATTTCCCTTTGTGTGTCTAAATAATGCAAGCTGAATTCAGCAGTGTTCATATAAATACTTTAATTGCACTGAAGCTTTATCAGCAGGGAGCCATGGGAAGTATGTAGAGCCCTGGATAAACATTTTTAAAAGCAAGAACCATTCACGTTACACAAAAGACAGAACGGTCATAACAACGGCAGCAACCACAGCCACAACAAACTAGGAGAATTAGCAGCTCAGTACTTTTTATGGGAGTAGGATTGGATTGTTTTTCTTTTCTTTTTATTTCCTACCATTGTTTTGGGGGAAGTACCTAAAAAATGGGAAAGATTAAGCTTGAGACACTGAAGGGACTGAAGAATTCTAAGTAGTGCCCTGTGAGAAAATTAAAAAGACACTGAATTAATAGTGGTTCAGATACACAGACACTCAAGATATTTAGGCTTGGCTATTAGATCTAAAAAATGAGAACAAAGGTAAACATAATTTCTTTTAGGAAAGCTTTAATAATCTTTATTTGAATGTGATAGAATGCCTTACTAATGTGATAGCGCATACTAACAGCCATAGGTCACTTTGTTTTCTCTGTAATCCTAGAAACCTTTTATGTGTCCTTCCAAAATTCGCTGGCCCTTAGTATTATGGAATGAAAGTTTAATGTGGTGTTGGCTTCAGTGTTACAGGTTACAGCCATTAATTATTGACTAAGCAATTCATGGCTTAATACAAGAAGGAAAATAAATAATGAGAAAGAATTCATACCATGTACCTTCACTGAAGCTTATTATGGTTTAGTTGTCTCTTTTTGCTCTGTCAAGGGCTAAATTAAACTTTATCTAAACTTCATCACTGCAAAATTGATGAATGGTCATCACCATGTTTACTTTCTTTTTTTTGATCTTGCTTTCTAACTTTCTTTCTTGCTTTCTTTTGTTATATATGCATTTGTTAAATGCTGCTTTGATGACTTTCTGAAAATAGGTAGAAATCAAATAAATAGAAATGCACATCAACATAGCAAGGAAAACACAGTATGTGTGGAAAAAAATCTTTAAACACATTCTTTAAGCAACGTCCGAAGGCAGGCAGTGGAGCAAGAAATGTATAGGAGACCTGGGCTTTCTGTGGGCGCTGAGCACTTTCTGGGCCTTGGTTGTTTCATCTGTTTTTTTTTTTTTAGCCTGTAATCTTTCAGGAACCAACATTCTGTCACTCAATAAAATGAATAGTACTGTATTCTCCAAATAAGCAAACAGAACTTTGTTTTCAGATTCTGTCTTTGAGCAGGTGAATTTTGAAATTTTTTTCAAGTGCAGATTGTGGCATGACTTACAGGTCCCCATAGTAGCCGACCATCAAAATCCTTACATTGTAAAGTACAGATTTCCAGGTATTTCCAAACATATTGAATCAGAACATTTTTTAGTGGGGTCTGGAAATTTGTGTTTTTAACAAAAATTTTAGCAAAAATTCCCCAGAGGGGGATGTCCCAAACCTTACTCAATCCTGCTAGATTCCTCCTAGATTGAAGCTTTATTGTCATTGCTGCAAGGAAGAGTTCTCCTTGCAGACAGTAAACCCTTTAAACAAGAGCCACGGAGCCTATATTTTCTCTAACTGCACACGGATCTCAGTTACTTGATAAAAATGTGTGACTTCTGTGATAAGCATAATTCTTATTTGATAGATAACTGCAGAAGTATGCTTCTTATTTTTGTGTCTTATATTCATTTGTTCATTTTATTTATTCAATTAATTAAATTTATTTACTTTTTTCATTTTTACTGTTTTATATAAAAACACCTATTTTCATGATTGTCTCTGAAGACATTCAGGTTTGCTACCCTGAAATATGCCACATTGGAGTAAGAGTTATTTTGAGCTGAAGCCATTTGAGTTTCTGAAATCCCTTAACTGCCTAAATGCAGAGCTTCCCAAAGAGAATGCAAAAGAATGAAATTGTCATAAATCCCCTTCCTAGGAGCAACTCTAATCTTCTCTCTTGGAGAGGAGAAGTCAGCACCACACCCAGACATTGTCATGAGACTGTCATCATATCTACCGTCCAGTCACTTATGGCCCATTTATTTTTCCACAAAGTCATTTGCTTTTCCAAAGTGCTCTTTCTTTTTCCTTTTATGAGTAAGTTAGATGTATAGACTCCAAATTCTAACCATCTCTTTGGGTTACTCATCATTCATTTTTAAGTGGTCCTATATGTGTGAGGGATGAACTTGTTGGTAAAATTCTATTTGTTTTTCTCTTGTTAATTTGTCATTAGTCAGTCTAATTTGCAGGGCCCCGGCAGAGAGCCTAGGAGGGTAGAGGGAAAAAGTTTTTTCTCCTCTACATCTCCCACTGCAAAAGCTAGGAACCTTTTTTGCCTTGCCAGCTTAAAAAGCTTGATCCTAAGTTTTCCATAGATTCTGTAAGATAAGGATGTTCTTTCAATTTTCCCCTTTTCTGCTTAACTCAGTCAAAGTAAGTCTCTCTTGTTTGCAAAGAAATATCTAAGTTATAAACTTAGTAAAAGAAAGGCACAGACAGGTTGATTTTCTACCTGCATCGTAGGAGATGATAAAAATAATCTGGGAATACTTTTGTGTTTTGATAAATTTGTATCTTTGAATTAGGAAAAATTTTTGAAGAGTAAAAAATGGACTCTGTGTGTGCGTGTTTTGTAAAGATATTTACTATTCTTGCTGGGTTGAGCAGAAATTCTGCGCTAGCCTCATCTTTAAAATATTGAGTCAAGAAAGAGAGCTCTGCACGTGTCTCCAGAGCTACCATGCTACTGCAAACCACCGTACTCTCTCAGAAGACTGTTTCAGAGTTCCCATCGAGCTTCAGTAAATCCTGACCCCATCTCCCGCAGCAGCCAATAAAAAATATATATCATATCATTCCACTTCCAAGCCCCAAAACTTCCATTCACTTCCCACAACACGTACAAATACAAAGTCTTTCTGATGGCCTGTGAGGCCTTCTATCACGTGCTCACTGCCTGCTTCTCTCGCTCTATTCCTTCTCGGGCCCCAGGCTCACTCTGCCCCTCCACTGGCCCTGCTGGCCCTACACACACGAGCTTGCTGTCTCAGACCTTGGCACTTGCTTTTCTCTCCGCCTAGAAGGCCTTTTTATAATTCTGATCTGCACTTCCTTCATGTATCTGCTCGAATAGTTCCATATTAGTGTAATCTTTCCTAAACATATTCTTTAAAATAGTACTTTTCCCTGCTTCTTGCTCACTCCATCTACCTTGTGTTGCCTTATTTTCCTCCATAGCACTAAATACCATGTGACATATATTTATAATTTACTCATTTAATTACTCATTTTCTATCTTTCCCTATTAGGATATAAGACAAAAATATTTGTTTTGTTAACTGCACTATCTTCCCCACTGAGAATATGCACAGGTATTTAAGTACAGTAGATAATATATATAATTAATCTTAAACACAATATTCAAGGGTATTTATTCATTCATTTGTTGAATCAAAGAGATTCAACAAATCTCCTTGCTTCTGTCTCTAACAAATGCTAGAACCTCCAGGATTACTTGATCCTGTATAGGATATGCACCTTTTTACAACTCTGTAAAGTACAAAGTAATTTGTAGAAAATTGGTAGTAATGCAGACAATTCATTTTTTCAACAGGCAAATCAATTCTGTCCTGTGAAGGTTCAACTGGTTCCCCCATTGTAGAAGAAACCAGTTTTCCATACATTTGCAAATTCTTTTCATTATTCCTAATCTATATATGTGTCTGTTTTGTGGATTTTCCTTTGAATTAGTTGTGACATTTTACCAGTTCCCTCATTTGATTAATGAGTTAATACAATCTTTGACTTGTGTTCATTTTATATTTGTATGAGAGTCATGATTTTATCTCTTTTTGAAATTTTTTCTTTAACAAATTTGGAAATATGCCTTGTGATTGAATGTGACTTATTTTGTCAACGCATATCTTTGGCATGGTCATTTTATAGCTGGCTACTTTAATGTCCCTGAGTTTGTTCATCTGTGATGACTGAGTGAACTAATATCTGGGAAGTATAAAGTCATGTCAGTAAAGAAGACACAGAAGGAACAGATTGAAAGGCTAGGATAAATAAAAACATGGGAGGATACTGGATGTTAAACTCTAAAAGAGTGGGGAGAGGGCATTTATTTGTTGATTAGGAGCCAGTTACCATTTAGAGACCCTTTCTGTTTTCACAGGCAAAGGCAAATTAGGTCTGATGCTGAATCAGGACTCTCAAAGGGAGAAAATCTTTGAATTTAGGGGCACTTTTATGATTGTATGAGATCATTCAAACACTGGAATTAGTCAAAGAATGATAAAAATCACATTTAGAGAAAATGAAATACAAAAGAAAATAAGTAGGCAAGAAAAATATTTTATAGGGCAAATGATTTTTGATGATCTAGTGAGTGATGATGAGAGGCAGATGCATACTCTTTTATGCTATGTGCACTAAAGTTAATGAATGGGAGAGGGTGTGGATATGCTTATTCATAAGAATGAAGTAGAAATAGTCCAACGAAGCCTCCACTTTCTCAAAGATTTGCCTCTTTGAGATTTGACATCATAAATGCCTTAATGTGGCTGAAAGTCACGAGAAGGCATGCAACTATTGAGGAAATGTTAAGAACTCAGAATGTAGGGGGGAAAGAGCACAAGGCCCAAATCTGAGTCATCAATCAAATTTCTTGACACTGACTGCAGCAGCCATTGGTGCTAAATAGATTTTAACCACTATGGCCAACCATAAAGGACAGATAAAACCAGTAGTTCCAAGGAAA
Source organism: Lepilemur ruficaudatus (assembly GCA_963574885.1). Classification (NCBI taxonomy): domain Eukaryota; kingdom Metazoa; phylum Chordata; class Mammalia; order Primates; family Lepilemuridae; genus Lepilemur; species Lepilemur ruficaudatus. Next base: position 55,983 of record CAUYRT010024118.1, on the reverse strand, counting down.
GAGCACAACCTCAAGGACTGGTGGCCACAGCAGGGCCTCCCACTGACAATAGATCCATAATGGACCTTTGCTCTTTTATTCATTGCCCCTGTAGATATTTTTTGTTCCTCTCTGGTGAGAAGGAACAGGCTAACATGGGACTCTGGGGTGGGAACAGATTCTTTCCTTGTTGCTTTGAAAAAGTGCTGCTTGTTCAGCTGTTATTTCTATGAAGACATCCAGTTGATAAAAGAATCAAGGGCTAAAAAACCATAATAATTTAAGTATAATTGGCAACCAGATTCTTGTAGCCTGAAAAAAAAAGAAAAGAAAAATTATTTTGTTAATGAGAAAATAGATCAAAGTCTTTTGCAGGAACATATAGTACATTTTCTTCGTATGTTTCTTGATGGAGCCCCTTAATCTACAGATTTCTGAGGCTTAAGTATAAATTCAAAGTTGACGTAGACCTAAGCTTGGCATCAAAAATATTCTGGTTGAATAATACATCATCATTTTCTTTTTATTCCCCCTTCCCCTGGCACCCTCCAGCCTCCTACGTCATCATTTTCCATGTGACTATATAGGTCTTATTGGCTTGATAGAGGCCATAGGAGCCATAGGACTGGGATATGTGCTTGTTTCAAGTGCCTGGAATGGAGAAGATGGAGAGGAGGAAGGATAGAGATGGAACTGGAATGGATCTGGGTATATTACTTACAGTATATGCTGTTTATCTTGAAACCCAGAAATGCACATTCAGGAACAAACCCTATAGTAGTTAATTGTTTACATCCATATCAGTTGTGTCTTTGGCATCTACTTACGTTATATATATATATGCACACATTACATAGTTTATTATTGTATAATTCTTTGGACAGAATCTACTAAATCATGCCAGGGCTTAGCCTCATATGGTCTATTGATTTCTAGTTTAGTCCTGGATTATAACTTGACCTTCTCCTCTGGTAGATGGTTTACAAAATGTTAATAGGCATAAGCACCACAAAGACCATGAATGAAATATCACAGTAAGAAAGATATAAAAGGCAAATAAAAATCTACCATGCTAAATGATCTCAAGAAGGTCACCTTTCTAATCCAGCACTGTTACTAGAGAATACCTACATCAAAGGCAAGTTTGTTCATGACTATGGTCCACAGTATCTTATCTGCACAATTTATTAGTTGCATAAAATATTTTGTAATTTTGTAACTACAGTGGGTTTGACAGATTTGTCAATGTATCCTATAATACTTTGACTAGTTCCATCTATTTAAATTGAAATCTAATATATTATTTGTAAAGTTTCTAAGTTGAGTGTACACATTGCACTATGACCATAGGTGGTTAAACCTAACCTAAACCTAACCATCACATTTCTAAGAAATGTGTTTTTCTTCCTATATTTTCTTTGAGTAATAAGAAAAAGAAATGCATCAGTACTTATATTTAGGTATATATCTAGCTCCATTTTTTACTTTTAGAATTTGAATGTGTATGAATCTCTTCTTTCTTTTATGTAAATACATATATTTTTACACTGAAATCCCTCAGCTAATTCGTAACTCTTGACATTAATCACATACACAGATCAACAAAGATTTTGCTTTCACATAGAAAGTAATTTAGAACATATTTCTCAATTACAGCTTGTTATTGAAGTCAATTTAATTATCTAGCTAATGACAATATCTGTTCATAATCAAAGTAGTCAAAAATACCAAGTTTAGTAATTAGACCATATATTTCCTTAACAACTCGATTTTATAACGTAAAAGCACAATGCTTCTAGTCAATTTTCTTCGAATACTCCTCTATATTCAAAATTAGGAATTCCGCAGTGTATTCTTTTGACATTTAGAGCTCGAGACGGAGTGTTCAGGTTAGAGAGTGTAGCTCCCTCCTGCATTCCATGTGAAATTGCTTGTAAGGCACATTACATCCTAAATCCATTTCCCCTCAAACCATTCTGAGGGTATAACATTTACTCTTTGTCTCTAATGTTCTTTTCTGTAAGAGACACCAATATGAATTGTAACACAAGGAAAAAATTAATCTTTGTTGGGCAATTTTAATGATTCTATAATTACAGAAAACTACAGACGATCATGTTTTCCCCATTATCAACTCAGATACTCAGTGACATTTAAATGCTAAGACAAAAAAGAAAAAAAGGAAAGAATCTCTATATTTTCATTTTAAGGGTATCATATTAACGGAAATCTATAAACCAAACATAGATAGTGTCACAAATGTGAACTGACACGTGGCATAACCGGTGGCTGTGCAAGAATCTAGCCGAAAAAGCACTAAAATAGGCTAATTTCATTTCTCCCAGCTGCCTGCCTTTCAATTCTTTATCTCAGCTATCAGGCTTGAATAAATTTCATCTCCCACACTACAAGTAATGAGCAGGCAATGACTTACGAAGCACAGAGACCAAGTTAAGACAGAATTAGAATACAATTTTAATGAGACGGAGCTGAGAAAGTGGGAACTGTTACTCCTTTGACAGACTTGGCAAAATACCCAATATTATTTCAAATGCTCTTTCCTTTCTACAAAGAAACTGTCAAATATTAAAATAAAAATTAAAAAATCAGAGCTCTGAAGAATTCTTTAGGGGCAGATTGTTAATGTGATTCTAACCTAAAACATAGTTATTAGAGAAGTCATTTAAGGAGTAGAGCAAATGTGACTTAAAATGTAAATGTGTTAAGTATAAATACTCCCGGGAAAACAAACAACGTGCTTTGGTTTCTCTGGCAAAAAGAAAACACATTAACAGTCAGGTAACATGCATGTCTTTGAAAGGAAGTCCAGAAGTTGTTGGGGAAATGGAGAGTAGACAAATATTTTCTCCCTTGCCGCTTAGTTGGAAGTCTATGAAATGTTATTTTATGGTTTTAAAATACTCTTAATTTAAGCTGGTGTGAAAACAAGATAAACTCAGGCATGATTTTTTTTAAGGATTGGTAGCCAACGTTCAGTACAGCAGAAAGAACCTAGGTGGTGGGGGCAAGCCCCCTGGAAGTGTGCAGGGAAGTGGTCTTTGACTAACAAGGAAGGTTCGCACCAAAGCAAAAGCATTCATTTTCACTCTTAAAATAAAAGTCACGGGGTACTTGTTCTATGAAAAACCTGGATGCCACAAAAGTCACAAAAACAACTAAAAATGTTAAGGACCCCAACCCACCAAAAACAACGGAAAGGGATTTTCCAGCCCAATGTCCCTGCTGAGCTTACGTCTGGTGACGTCCCATCCTCTCGTACATGCCCTGCGCCTTTTCAGCGGAGCCGAGATGGGGTCGGGCTCAAACTGAGCTGCACGCAAGGCTCTTCAGAGCCCACACTGCAAATCCGTTCCTCCACACACCCCCAAACGGTGAAGGGAGGCCTGTTCCTCCCCTGCCCCTGCCCACGCTTCACTGTGTCTGTCTTTCTTTTAGTGATTACTTCCTGTCGGTTTTTCTAGTGCATGAAACATCTGTGATTTGCTGCAGGCACTCAGTATTTATACGGAGAGCCTCACAGCAGGTGCCACTTGCAAAAAACCGGCCCCTGTGAGCATGATCGCACACTGTTATCCCATGACCCCAGGGTCACGCTGGTGACTGAGGTCACGGTGACTGCCCCGTGTTCAGCAGAGGCAGGTTCCTTCCATCAGCGATCCCTCAGCAGAGTTTTGTCTGGTGGGCCAGACATTTCATGAAATGATAAACTAGTGAATATATCTATATATCTTTAAAAAGACATATGTGTGCTTTCAAATTTATATGTAGATACCTGACCCTGCAGTAAACAAACGACAAAAAAAAAAAAAATAAATAAATCTCGTAATGCTGAGGGGCAGTTTCCTGGGGCTGCAGTGCCGGGGCTCCCAGGCCCAAAATTCACTTCCTGAACTTTGAAGTCTGGGTTCCCTAAAGCTGCGAAATTTCCTGGATAACAAACAATGCTAGGGAAACTTCGTTTTGGGAGAATAAATTTGACGGCCATAGGGCCTGTAAATGTAGTTTGCTTTTAACACCCAATAACAGGGACCAAAAAGGGGTGTGCTACATTTTCCCATAAATGTCTCCATTCTTCAAGCGTGTTAGAAATTTAGTTAAACGGATTTAATGAAGCTAACTATAGTTTGTGAAACTCTCCAGCCTTCTCTCTCTCTCTCTCTCTTTTTTTTTTGAGAGTTGTGTAGCATTATCCCCTAGAACAGCGGTCCCCAACCGTTTTGGCACCAGGGACCAGTTTCATGGAAGACAATTTTTCCACTTATGGGGTGGGGTTGAAGGCAAGGATGGTTTCGGGATGATTCAAGCGCGTTACATTTATTGTGCACTTTATTTCTATTATTATTACATTGTAATATATAATGAAATAATTTACGAGTCACCATAATGCAGAATCTAATGCCACCGCTGATCTGACAGGAGGCGGAGCTCAGACGGTGATGTGAGGATGGGGAGCCGCTGTAAATTCAGATGAAGCTTCGCTCCCTCGCTGCTCCCTTCCTGCCTGTGGCCTGGTTCCTAACAGGCCTGGTTCCTGTCAGCGGCGTGGGGACTGCAGCACCAGAATGTGGGTTTTTTGTTTTTTTCCAGCCTGGTCTCACATGCCACCATCAGCATATCTATTGTAACTTACTGTGAAAATCAGATCCAAGAGAGCCAAAGAAAATCCAAAGCAACACTGGGAATTTTAAAACTGTTTTCCCAAGAATGGTCAACAAATCACATTGTGGTGTGTTTAAGATACTTGGGAAGCCTAATTAAATTGGAAAAAAATTATGTAGTATATATCATATATAAAATGATACAAAATTAGAAGATGAGTTTCCAATTCATGAAAAGATGATGGAAGAAGATGGAAGAATGAAGCTTTGTCTTCCATGATATGTCTTTATTGTATGTGTGGGAGAAAGGTCACACTGTCAGTTTATGTCTATTCAAGATTACTTAAGAGATTTGGATTTTCACAAATTATAGAGTCTTATTCCATGATCTCCTTTTTACTTCTACCCCCAACCTGATTCCTAGTTAAGGACTTTATTTAGTCCTCAGTAATGGAATAATACATAAATATTCTCGATCTGTCACTGGGTCCGTTGTAGATACTAATAAGTCTCAACTTCCCTAAAATTTTAGGAATCTTGTTCGTAAAATCAGAGGTGGACCTCAGACCCAGCCTTAGGCTTGGATGATGGAGTTGTAATTCTCATTGCCCCCTGGTTGTAGATACTATGTCCCATGCATTCCTTCTCCCTCAACTCCTTCCATTTTGATATTTTATTTTTTCTTCCATGGAATCTTGTGGGTACCTTCTCTGTGGCAGATACCTTAGTATACAGTCTGCCTTCCCACTGGATTGTTGACTTCTTGTCTATACCTAAAGATTAGTGTATTGATGGTCAGCTACTGGAAGGATGGATGCCCAAATAATGGCTAATGCAATTCAGTGATGGGTAGATGGTCACTCAAGAAGGCTGATTTAGAGTTCTGGGGTCCCGGACCCATAGGGAGTCACAGAGATAAGAACCCTCCTAGAGTATTAAAGTGGACAGGAGAAACTAGTTATACCTCTATCCCTCAATTTGACTTTTGGCTTTATAAAATGATGTAACAAGAAATTAGGATTGGACTGAATCAGACTGAGTTGGCATTCCATTTGCAATGATGTCAATACTCTCTGAGTGAAATAGGACAAACTTCTTAGCCTCTCAGACCCAATTTCCCCTTTTGGAAATATTGGGAAGATAGGATTACATGAAATATCACGTGTAAAGCACTCAGTGCAAGCTCAACAAATCTTTCCCTCTCCTCTACTTTCAGGCAAGCAGTCCCTGTTGTATATCTTACGTGTAGAAACTTGGCCTTGTTGCCAATGTCTAAGCAATGACAGTGTCAAAGATCAATAAGCCTTGTTTAGAAATAGTGTATTTTATAGGTTTCTGAGCCACATTTTTTATGACAAGATGTTTTTCTGCAAGGTGATTTCTGGTATTCTGCACGACTCAGAATTATTCAAGAAGACAAAGGCATTGATCATCTTCTCTTTGCTTCTTGTTTTCCTTGACCCCTCCGGCAGTATTACAGCATTCTCTATATATGCTTCATATAACTTAAAGCTGACTTTTGCAAGTAGATAATGCATCCCACCCAGCCCATTTTCCTAGTTCCAGAGGAGAATATTCCTCTTGATTATATTTTTAAAAATGTTAAACACATTTTTAGTTGTAAAAAACACGTAACATAAAATTTAACATCTTGACCATTTTTAAGTGTACAGTTCAGTAGTGTTACGTATAGTCACATTATTGTGCAACATCTTCAGAACTTTTTCATCTTGCAAAATTGAAATGTTATACCCATCAGATAACAACTCCCCATTTTTTCCTGCCCCTCCTGAATCTATGACAATACTTTTAATTGCTGGTTTTGGTGTAGTTTTAGATGTGGTGATATAGAAATATGTATCTGGTAATTGCTAGAGTATCTTTGCAACATAGCTATTTGCCATTGAAAAACACCTATGTTCACAAATATAATACATAAAATGCTCATTTTCTGCTACACATAACATTAATAATAAGAGTAATTACCTAAGAAATACAGGAATTTAAAGCTCATCCTCACTCATAAGACACTGAGTGAATGTGTTTTTAACCTTGGGCTCTGATTTGGTTGTGAATGGAAGGTGATGTAATGTGTAAAGATGGTTTTCCTAGAAGATGGTGATTGTGTTGGAGACAACTAGATTACACGCTCTTTAGCGATGCAAAGTGATTCTTGAAATACTATCTGGATAATTGAGGTCAAAGTGATTTTTTGGCATCTAATCTACCACTTCTCTGCCTCATTTGGCATATTTAGATTTAGCGTGTACTAGTATTTGAGGGAGGCTTATTTTCTTTGAATAAGTTACTACTTAGAACATTTGCTGCTAAACAAGCACCAAAGTGAAGCCAGGAAATGTGGGTGGAGGGGGGAGTTAACAACAAAGGAAGGAAAATTTTATTTCAAACCCTTAATTCTTATTATGTATAAACATACTGCATTTCAGTTTTCTGACTTATCTGCTAACTTCCAATGTTGATTTCAGCTAGAACTATAAATCCTAAAATCACATTTGCCTGGCATTGCTGATGGTTTTTCTTCCTAAATGGTCACTAAGTATTTTTCTTTTGTCTTCATCCTCCATGTATAAATAAAACACTTTTAAACATTAAAAATACTATCTTAAAAGAGGTTCCCTAAAAATGATTAAAAACAAATACTGTGCCATATATTGGGAAAGAATATTAATTCCATTATATAAGCATATTTCTTTTTAAAAACCTCCACTTACATATTCTTATTGACACATTTTGTCATGATAAACGTAATTAAAATATCCTTAAATTTATTACTATGCCAGATTTTAAAGTCACAATAGAAAATAGGATTCACTGTTGCGTTTCTTAAAGTCAAATCATTTTGACAAGCTAAGGTCATTTCAGTTGAAACCCCAAAATGTTCCTGTCCCTTAGGAGACTGGGACATTATTAATATTTTTGTCAGGAAGGACTTGTGAAGGAGGCAGTGTTTCTCAGGAATAAAATGAAAGGTGTATTCCAACGTGTGCCGTGAAGGAGATTATGTATCTTCTACAGAGCTGGTTGGGGATCAACTGCCAGCTTCTTCACGGTTTGAACTCCTGATTGAAGCAGCAGCTGTGATCCAGGGTTTGAAAGAGACCTCGAAAATGGCAAAGCAAGACCCTGTGTTCAGAACTGACAAAGCCAAGCTGACGAGAGAGACAAGCGCTATTCTTTTGTAATGCTCATCGTAGAGAATGTCATTGACAAAAAGAAAAGAGCGGGAGAGAGCAGGAAAGGAGGCTTTTGTGTGGTGTGACCAGACAGACCTGAAATCAAACGATAAGGCTGCAGAAATGGGGATTTTCTTCTTTATCTGCTGCATTGTGGACAAATCATGTCATTATAGGCAAAATAAGTACTCAGAAGAATACTTTTTTCTGAAGTTAGCCTCATGAATATAATTGGATTTTATTTGGCTTATAATATTAATTAGAAATATCTGTGCAGCATTTCTTGGCCTGATAGGAGTAAGGAGATTCCAGAGAGCCCTAAATTATACACAAATGTCACCTCATGTACGTCCAGAGAGTCCTAAATTATGGACAAACTGTCACCTTCTGTAGCTCCAAGTTAGAATTAAAATGCCTTTGTTAACTACCCAGGAAATGAAGGAGGTCATTTTTCTCCTAAGACAGTTGCTTGTTTCTTTATTATTTCTAGCTTCTAAAGACTTACAACATATATTTCTCTCTTTTGCTAACCCCAGCCACTAAGAAAAATGTATATAAGGCAGTTTTTTGTTTTGTTTTGTTTTGCAGCAAAACTGTTGATATGTCCATTGGTGTGCCTTGGAGACTTTCACTGTCAGATGTGGAGGCCTCCTCGTGACCAAATGGTTCTGAGCTGACTCCCCTGGTGACGGCTGAGTTGAACTTTGGCAATCAGCTATGCCCGAGGAGCTGCCCACAAGACAGCAGTCTGCCCATGTGCCCAGAGGCACTAGAGCAGCATTATGAAGAGTGTGCCACGCAGTGCCAGGCCATTAATGGAACAGCAGTGCTCCATCTTTGCCAGAGAACCATGTGGAGGGCAGTGTATTATCCTCAGCCGTCAACACAGTCACAAAGAGAGAGCCCCCAGTGGGCTCCAAAACAAGTTGGGGAAGCCTTTGCTGAGACAGAACCAGCACATTTGAAAATTTGTCTTGCTCAATTCAGTGCACTCTGGACCTTCCTATTAACCTCAGAGTTACCTCCCTAGATGCTGGTCAGTCGGACAGTGTTTAGTTAGGGATACGAGGCTGAGAAGATGAATATCTGAACACTCAGTTATCTACAAAAAAGATAAGTAGCAAAGCTTGTGATGTTGTAATCAGGTATCTGTCTGCGAGACAGTTTTGACTGAGACAGGGAATTAAAAATAATCTGTTTAGTTTACACTATTTTTGAACATTGATTAGTCTCTGCAGTGAATAGTTTAATAATTTTTGTTGAACCACACGGTAGTACTTTTATTTGATTGGTTTCTTACGGCACAAGTCTCGCAGAGAGCGGGGATGCCGCTGTGAGCATTCTTTGCCTTTGAGCCTCTGCTGGTTCCAGCCATCTCAGAAAGATAGGGCCCTGCCCTCTTGCTTCTGATTTGCTGGCAATAGACCTTCAGCTAACAGTATATCTGCTCAGCCAAAGATGGAGTGCTAATCTAGAGGGACTCGAAATGGCTCTGTCATTTTCTAGATGACAGCTCCTATTTTCCACTGGCTTCTGGCACACGTGCTATCATCCATCTATGTCAAGAAGACACTTGCTTATCTGGTTGCTAGAAATGCTTTTGTTAAAAACACGTAACTGCAGTTCATCAGTCTTGTGAGGAAGTTGTTGATTTTGCTAAACTAAGTCTAAACTCTGCTGTGGTTTTCTGATATGACATCTATTTTTATTAGATATTGTCATGATTATTTATAGTGTCTTAGAAGCATGCTAGAGTTTCTTTTAAAAAAGCAAGTTAATCAGCTGATTGAATGGTGGAAAACAAAAGTTGCAGGACCGTGGTGTGTACGTATTAACTACATTCTTCATTTTTTGGCAACTCTTGACTAAGAAATTACTTGCTAAAGATAGAAGTTGAGTCTATAGAAGCATAGAAAACACAATTCAATGCAAATAATGTGTTTTACAACAAATGATGGTATTTAAAAAAAATAAAACCAGTTGCCTATTTATAACTTATGATATCCTATCAAAGACCAAAGAATATCATCTGAAAATATCCTTGATCAATTTGTAGAAATAAAATTTTTATTCACACTGGAAAATATTTATTTTTCTGGTATTCTTTCAGTTTTGACCAGTCTGTTCATGTCTTTCTTTCTGGTTTGATTAAGACTTGGCCATTCAGAACTTGTGCAAACCCTATCTGACTGATTCGAATCAGCCCTCACCATGCGGGAACCTTCTGAAAAGTTCACGTTCACCACAACCAGCTAAGACTGGTTCACACCCTTTTGTCATATATTGACTCACAACCAGTAAGGTTGTTAACAGGGCCAAGGCAAGGGCATGCCCTGTAATCTTTAAAGAGTAGTACCTAGATGTGAAAGCCGGGTGCTGTTTCCAGCGGGCCTTGCTCATACTTGCCAGTCCGAAACATCCTCTGCTTTCTCTTCTCTCTCCTCGTCTCCTGAATCTACACACAAACTCAAGACCCTTCCTGCCCGCTGCCTGGGAGTCTACCTTTTGGCCTTGTTTATGGTACTGGATGGGGGAGTACCAGAGTGAAGGGACATCTGGTGGCAGCTGCCTACTTTCTTTTAGCCATTTGAAGCTAAATGGCTGTGACTGTCACCAGAGAAGTGGTTGGTAAGAGCTGTTTTGAGATTGCTGTCTATCAGAAGCCCCTGTGTTATGGAGGTTCCAAGAGCTGAAGCTAGTACCACAAAGTTTTTCAGAGAGGTTCGAATGGTGGGTGGGAAGTTATGGTCCCTGGGTGTGGAAACAGCCCCAGAGCTCTGTTCTTGGGTCCATTTCCTTCAATTTTCACTCAAACTGATGAAATGGGTGCTGAAGAAAGGACATGGGCCTGAATGTTATTAATATCAGAAAATATATGTGTAACATTAAATGCGTAAATAAAATTTAAAAAGTGAGCACAATGATTACATTGAAAAAATGACTTGACATCCCTCATAAACAGAAGCACTATATTTCTAGAAAGAAAAAAATATCAAAAAATGAAGAGAGAGAAAACAGAATATCTGAAATTAATTTTCTTATTAGCACAATGGAAACATGTTAAAATAGATTTGTGTTTGTCAGAAAAGGTGGTGATATCAATTTATGATAAGGAATTATATTTCTGAAAAGAAAAACAGAAATAGTTTTGATAAAGTGCTTCCAAATAATTATATTAACATTCAGATAGTTTAAATTATGGGAAAAAATTTCAATACTAAGATAAGTCATTTACTCTTTTAAAAAAACTCACAGATAAGATGCTAATTTTTGAAAACCAAATTTTATTTAGATTATTTCACAACTTTATGAGCATACATACACACAAATAAATTTTAAAAAATAACAAGTGCTTTCTTTTCTCCTTGGATCTCTTTCTGATTCTTTTAAAAATAAACAATTTCATTTCTATAAAGCAGAAAAAAATCAAATGAAATATATGTATCTTGAGCCCCACTAATTTGAAGAAGACTTTTAAGCACTGAGTACTTTGGAAATTTTACACTAATCCTAATTGGCTATTTTTTTTTCATATCATTCTTCAGCTATATATATTAGCAAAAAATTAGTTGCCTATAAAATTTTGACCATTAGATAATTAGACAGATTTTCAGAGTGGTATTTTCTGGTCAATACTTTCAATTTTAAAAAATCATCTTGCAATATACGCCTTTACAAGGGAGCGATAACAATGTTTATGCAACTGTGACATATTGGAAGAAGAAAGAGCTTTGCTATCTCCGGATGAGGCTAATATCTAGAATATGTCAACTGTGTTAGCAGTAGTATCCCAACTGTATTCTGACAAGGGATCAGAAAAAATGGGATTAAGCTAAGGGAAAAGGATTTCGGGGAAGGAGCAACTTTCCTGACAGTGAGTTAAGAAATACTGGTTACTAGGCAATATTTTTTTAAGCACCACTGTGGGATCATCTCCAGAGACCGGCTTTTATAGAGGCTTGGCACTGAGCTACACGTTTCCCTACAAGCGTGGAAGTGAATCAGACTGCATGTTCTTCCAGGGTGCATAGAGAGGAAGACTCAAAGCTAACAGGGAGGTTGCAGAGCTTAAGGTTCAGTCTATGGAGAAGGAAATTGACACCTCTTTGGCATTTAGCATAAGCTAGTTGATGAGTTCAATGCAATGCTGAACTGACGCTGGGTCTTCCAACTCCTGGCAGTATCCACGTCAAGAAGACTTGCTGTTATTTAGGACCATTCTTTTTTAAAATAAAAGATCTTATGACGTAAAATAGTAGGCTCTCCAAAGTCTAATAGTTCATACTTAGAATATGCAAGATTATTTGAAAAATTTAGAAACATCAAATAATTAAAAAGAAATAGGAAAATAACTTGATTGTACTCTTCATGTCAAATACAAGTTGAAGCATCCTACCTAAAAAAGTAAAGGCCTGGGGGAAATGAATAAACAAAACCCAGATAAATATGGAATGGGAGGGGGGAATAAATTCTATGTCTTTTCATCATTATGAGCTCTACCATGCCAAATAAGATGCAGGACAACAGCAAACTAACACATTACCATTGAATGCCATTGGTTAAAGTACAGTAGAATTTCAGTGGTCACTTCCTAGCAGGGTGCCTTTGGGCAAGTAACAAGTGCTCTGAATTCCAATTTTCTTCTTTGTGAAACTTACAGCATGCTGCTGTTATAACTCTACAGCAGGTGACATAGCACAGTGTTACATCTGCAGCCAGAGCCTCCAAGCCTTCACAGTGCTTTGTGACAATGCTCCCATCCACTAAGGGCCGTGCAGCTACCAACATCCAGGAAAATAAATCACAAAGCATTTCTCACTTTAAGAAAATTCCATGTTCATTTTTTTTTCTTTTTTTGAGACAGGGTCTCATTCTGTTGCCTGGGCTAGAGTGCCGTGGGGTGATCATAGCTCTCTGCAACCTCAAACTCTTGGGCTCAAGTGATCCTCTTGCTTCAGCCTCCTAAGTAGCTGGGACTACAGGTGCATGCCACCACACCTGGCTAATTATTTTCTGTTTTTAGTAGAGACGGGGTCTTGTTCTTACTCAGGCTGGTCTCGAACTCCTGACCTCAAGTAATCCTCCCCTTGGACTCCCAGAGTGCTGGGATTACCACCATGAGCCAACGTGCCTGCCCCATGTTCATTTTATCATATCATGGCAGAAGTCAGCAGGACTGGGAATAACCTTAACTTAAAAAAGCTGCATCAGATATCCATCCTCCTTGAGCTCATCTGCCTGTGATTTTATTTGCTTGAGTTCCTATTTCTTTCTCTACAGCTAGTAGGTGTCCTAGTTGGGATATGTTGTCTTTCATTTCCTATTGTATTGTCTGTTTCCATATCTGGTAAGCACCAAAGGTCTGTCACGGAGTCAGGAATTTACTGCCTTCTTCTCAGATGGTATAAATAGGGGGTTGTTGAAAGTCATAGGAGAGGAGCATGTACTCAGCTAGGATTGTTTTGCGAGGCTAAGCACCTCAGATGTTGAGGTTTTAAGAATATACTGTTTCTACATCTTTGCAATTGTGAATTGTACTGCTATAAACATTCTGGTGCAGATGTCTTTTTTATAGAATGTCTTTTTTTCCTTTGGATAGATGCCCAGTAATGGGATTGCTGGATCAAATGGTAGTTCTACTTTTAGCTCTTTAAGATATCTCCATATTACTTTCCACAGAGGGTGTGGAAACAACCCAAGTGCCCATCAATACATGAGTGGATTAATAAAATGTGGTATATGTATACCACGGAATTCTATTTAGCAACAAAAACAATGGTGAACTAACACCTCTTGTATTTTCCTGGATAGTGCTGGAGCCCATTCTACTAAGTGAAGTATCATAAGAATGGAAAAACAAGCACCACATGTACTCACCATCAAATTGGTATTAACTGATCAACACTTACGTGCACATATAGTAATATCATTCATCGGGCGTCAGGCGGATGGGAGGGGAGAGGCGGGGATGGGTATATACACACCTAATGGGTGTGGTGCACACCGTCTGGGGTATGGACATGCTCAAAGCTCTGACTTGGGTGGGACAAAGGCAGTATATGTAACCTAAACATTTGTACCCCTGTAATATGCTGAAATAAATAAAAGACTATAATGTTTAGAGTAAGTCAGCTTAGTTAATATTTTTCCTGGCCAACACCAGATATTTAGTTTGGTAGACTTCTGGTAAATAGTAGCTAGTATTTTAATTATTATGACATTTTCAGCAAGGCTTTTCCTCCTGGGGTAGCTGACCCGCCGTGTCCTCCAGGGAAGATTCTGATCCGGCTAACTCAACAAGATACTCTCGGGGCTGCGTGCCCTCCCTCCACACAAGATTCTGTCCCCAGTGGACCTCTACCTGCCACAGTGGACCACTCACTCTTCCCTGCACATAATTTCCTTTGTACAGGTTTTCCTCATTTGTATATGCTTAAGATGTGTGCTCCTAGGTATGGAAAACTGTCTCAGCACACACCCTGAGCTCTTATTCTCACGTTGGCTGCGGACGAAGCATCCTTCCCGAGCAGCGTGGCTCCCCCTTAGTGCTCTGCACCAGCACCAGGCCTGATGTGAGTTGCCTACTTTATAGGTATGCCCAGTTGAATGTCATCAAATGCTCAATTTAGCAAATTTACCAAATTCACTAATTTACAGAAAGTTATACTTTTTTGTATTTATTTCTAAGGTTTTCGTCATTCCCTATGGGAAGGAATGGTTTTAACAATTTCTGAAGATTTCTGTGAAATTACATTTGGCTGTTCGGCAGTTTGACTAAACTAGTAAAGTTTAATTTGATTCTGGTGGCAAACATTTTACTGTGGCCAGGCAATGTTTATCAATGTCTGGATTTTTCTGTACTTTTGGTTTCAGTCTTGTGGACGTGCATATTTGCAGTGTGTTTTGAATTACAAGTATTGTGCATATCTTGGATGTCAAGGATTTTTATAAACAATCAAGAGGATTTTATTAAGACATACACAATAGTCTGTTGCCTTTTGTACCTCTCAGAATTCACAAGTATTTTTATCTGGCTCAATTCAAAGGATATTTTTCATGTGTTTCAAAAATTCAAGAAATGCTCAGCATCTGAGATGTGAACCATACACAGAGTTGACATCCAACTTTGAGAGATCAATAATTTTATTGTTTAGTTAGGTGGGTAAAATGGCTACAGTGAAATCAAAACTTATATATTACATTAAAAACTAAAAAAGAAAATAAATTAATGTTTTTTTTTTTTTTTGAGACAGAGTCTCACTCTGTTGCCTGGGCTTGAGTGCCGTGGCATCAGCCTAGCTCACAGCAACGTCAAACTCCTGGGCTCAAGCGATCCTTCTGCCTCAGCCTCCCAAGTAGGTGGGACTACAGGCATGTGCCATCATGCCCGGCTAATTTTTTACATATATTTTTAGTTGGCCAATTAGTCTATTTCTATTTATAGTAGAGACAGGGTCTCGCTCTTGCTCAGGCTGGTTTTGAACTCCTGACCTTGAGCGATCCACCCGCCTCGGCCTCCCAGAATGCTAGGATTACAGGCGTGAGCCACCGCGCCCGGCCAAATTAAAATTTTTTTAAAAAGACTTGAAGGCTATTGAACTTTCCCAAGCAACTTTGCTATCCATTTTAAGTAGATAACAGGAAGCAAGTATTTGGGAAGTCTGTAATTTGGCTAATTTTTCTTTTGGTGAATAGGCTTTTGGCAAAATGGCCTTGGATGAATTAATTTTCGGTGAACCTGTTTCTGAAAAATAAGCTTTTGGAAAATGAGGAAACTTTAAAAATTTGGCAAGTTCATCATTTAGTTAATTGGCTTTTAGAAGACTGATTTTCAGGGAATTAGTTTCTTACACAATTCCCCAGAAAATGATGAGTGGAACAAGACTGAGATGGTAGGTGGGAACACCAAGCAGGAGTACAGTAAGATAGCAAGTGAATTTTTTTTTCTGGGGTCTAAAGCATTAAGTTCCACATTTTATAAAGAACTGCCAGTTATTGAGCTTATTAGAGATCATAACAAAATAAGAACTGGCCCTACTGTCTATCACCCACATCTCCTCACCTGCCCTCCCTTAGGCTGAGGTACAGTTTTGATGTCTTCTGGAGAAAGGCTGTTCCCTCCCCAAAGCCACGGGAAGGGGGAGGAGCTACAAGAGAATTGGTCTTAAATATTGGGGCTGTACACAAGGAGAGAAGAGTGGCGTTCTTTCCTCCTCTAAATGTCTTCTTGGCCATTGAACTTGCTGACTCAATGGCATGCCACTTCATTGAGGGAAAAGAGAATTAAAGAGACAGTGTGGAGGAGGACTGTGAAGAGGACAGAGGCTTAGAATGGGAACAGCAGGTTCCCAGTTTCTGAGGTAAAAATGATAGGTCTTGCACATGCCAGCAGGTCCTTGAGTAGGCTGCACTGTGAAGGTGAGACCAGAGGCCACCATCTTGATGGGCTTACTGACATGCAGGGAGCAAAGATGTGGACACATTGGAGGGATGTAGTAAGTACAGCACCCGCTTGGGGTCCACTGGAGGTGCTGGCTGAATCTCACAAAGGACCACTCCTTTTCAGTGTTGAGCTCCCCATCCATTCTCCTTGAACCTGCAGATACCAGCAGTTGCCGCCAACCAAGGAGAGGACTGTACTCTTGCCCAGCTTAATAGGGAGATATTTGTGCCTTTCCCTTTTCCTCCTTCTGTCCCTAGCACACTAGAAAAGCCTGTGACTGAAAGGAAGGATGTGAGTGAAGAGCAGATGCCTCCACATCTCCCACCCCTTCTCCAAGCTTCTGGAATCACAGATTCCATGCAACAGTGAAGGTGGGCAGGGGATGAACTCTGCATGGAGTTGGAGATTAGAGTTTTAAGAATGACCAGAATTGAACCTTACAAAAAAAAATGACATTATTTTTGTAATGAAAAGTCAAGAAAGTTATAGGAAGGGGATCTTAAATATAGCTCAGTTGGGGGCAGTTATCAGAAGAAATAAAACTCTTTCAGGTTTAAACTCTAATGAACTGGATTCTCCAATAATCAGATTATGGAAGTCCATGGAAAGAGTCAGCCAAAAATTGGTAGGACCAGAATAATGTGTTTCAAAGGGGATGAAGAAGAGGGACCGGGTTCAAAAAATGTAAAGAACGAAATTTGTAAGATTTGGCAAGAGAATACATATGGAAAGCAAGAGAGTAGGATGACTTGTAGTCTTCTGGCTTGCATGTCTAGTGTTAAAATTAACTGACAGATGAGGAATACAGGTGGAGAAGAAGAAAAGAAATTTAGGGTTGAAGTTTGAAGTGCACATGGAGAATCTCAGAGGAGATGATTAGAAGAGAGGGTGAATAAATATTTTCTCTCTAACCACACCTAAGGAATTGAAGATAGAGTTAGAAAGATACACACAAATGTGTGTGTATATATGTATTATATATGTGTATGTGTATCATGTAAAAACAACATGACGATTAAAAAGTACATAAAAACATAAATCATACGTACGAAATGGATGTGTAGGTGTTGAAAAGAAGTAGCAGGAAGGAGTGCTAAGAGCGGCATGTGCCTACTCGGAAGATATTGTAAAAGACGTTTCAGTTTTGAACATCTTTTTCTACTTCGTTAAAAGTTTCTCTTTTATTATCACTTTCCCCTCAGTCTAAAGATGAGAAATTTATATTGTTTTAATTTGAAAAATATATCAATTGCTTTTATTTTTTTACCTACTTACTCATAGTAGAAAATTTGGAAAATATAGAAGAAAATGAAGACGTTGCTTTCCATGAGATAGACACATAGTCTGAGTAAAAATATCATTTTGCATCAAGATTTTACGAATAAAAACTGGTGAAATGAGCTAGGAAAATTGCTGATTTTTGCAGAATATTGCAAGTATAGAGTAACGTGAATTTGTGAGTATGCAGTGTGTGTGTCCGTGTGCTGAAGGTGGTGTTGGTGGCAGTTATATCAAGTTAACGATGACAGTTTTTGTGATGTTAATATGAAAATAGAAAGTGTATCTCCCAGATACATGACAGCACATTATTTTTGTTCAATAGAAACAGATGTTACAAAGAAATTGAATCAGAAGTAATCTTGATGGAAATATTTTCACCATGTTATACACTGTGTAAAGATGCAAATTCTTTTTCTCTTTTTAGCTGTAACCTCAACTACTCTGATGAAATGGGAATGAAATATATTTATTTTTAAAGCAATACATAACCTAAAGAAAAGAAAGTAAAATTTAGAGAAAAATCTGGCATCCACCTACATAAATATGGTCAACTGATCTTTGACAAAGAGCAAAGGCATTACAATGGAGCAAAAAATGGTGTTGCAACAACTGTACATTCATATGCAGACAAAAACAAAAATAGTCTAGATGTAGATCTTATACCATTCACAAAAATTAACTTAAAATGAATCAGAGTCCTAAATGGAAAATGCAAAATTATAAAAATCATAGAACATAGGAGAAAACCTAAATGACCCTGGGTATAAAAATGACTTTTAAAATACAACACCATGTATCACAAACACGTGAAACGTGAAAGAAATAATTGATAAGCTGGACTTCATTAAAATTTAAAATTTCTGCTCTATGAAAGTCAATGTTAAAAATATGAAAACATGTGCCACAGACTGGGAGAAAATACTTGCAAAAGACACATCTGATAAAGGACTGTTATCCAAAATATATGAAGAACTTTAAAAAATCAACCATAAAAAAGTCAAACAACCCAATTAAAAAATGAGCTAAAGATCTTAATAGACCCCTCATTAAAGAAGACATGCAGATGAAAAATAAGCATATGAAAAGATGTCCTACATCATATGTCATCAGGGAAATGCAAATGAAAACAGCAATGAGATACTAGCACTCACCTATCAGAATATCCAAAAGCCAAAAAACTGACACAGCCAAGTACTGACAAGAATGTGGAGCAACAGGAACTCTGATTTATTGCTGGTGGGAATGCAAAATGGTAGAGTCACTTTGGAATACAGTTTGGCAGTTTCTCACAAAAATAAATATGTGTATGTACAGCCGTATGATTTAGTAATCACACTCCTTTGTATTTGCCCAAAGGAGTTGTAAACTTTATGTCCACACAGAATCTGCACGTGGATGGATATAGCAGCTTTCTTCATGACTGTCAAAACTTGGAGGCGACCAAGGTGTCCTTCAGTAGGTGAATGGATAAACTGTTACTTCCGGACAGAGGAATGTTATTTAGCACTCAAAAGAAATGAGCTATTAAGCCATGAAAAGTCATGGAGAAATCTTACATGCACATTACTAAGTGAAGGAAGCCAATCTGAAAGGCTAAATATGATTCTGGAAAAGGCAAAACTATGGAAACAGTAAAGGGATCAGTGGTTGCCAGAGGCTAGGGGTGGGAAGGGATAAATGGATGGGGCACAGGGGATTTTTAGGGCAGTGTAAATACTCTGCATGATACTATGATGATAGCTATATGTCATTATACATGTGTTATACATTTGTCGAAACACAGAATGCACAGCGTTAAGAGTGAACCCTGATGTAAACCATGAACTTTGGGTGCAGGTGATGTGTCAGTATAGGTTCATGAATTGTAACAAATGTACATTCTGGGGGGATGTTGGTAATGGGGGAGGCTATGCATGTATGAGGGTGAGGGGAATATGGGAATACGGGAACGGGAATATGGGAAATCTCCATACCTTTCTCTCAATTTGCTGTGAACCTAAAACTGCTAGAAAAAAAATAAAGTCTTAAAAAATCTGGCATCCTGGATGCTTTTGGCATAAGCCATCTTTTTTCAACCAGGTTGTTTCCCTTCTCATTCAATGAAGAGATGAAGGTAGAACCAGTCAAGAGTCAACTAAAGTGACAGTACAATCTTAGGTTGTTATGAAAGTGTTTCTTTTTCTTCTTTCTAATATCTTCTGTAAACTTTCCAGGGGAGTTGGTATTTTCATCTTTCTCATTTAGGGATATTTAGACAAATGCAGGCTCTACCTCTGATGTTTTTTTCATTCATTGTTAAATCATTAATTTTTCAAAGTTTTCAAGTCTTAAGCCCTCATGCTTAGCATTTCAATGTAGTTCAAATCAATTCAGTAATGTGTCAGAGAAGCAGAGCTACTGTGATGAATGGCTGTATCATATAGGAATATCTCTATCTATCTATCTATCTATCTATCTATCTATCTATCTATCATTGAAGGTTTGTTGTTTAAATCTTTAATTCACTTCCAGTGCATTTTGGTCTAAAGAGTAATGATGGTAGAGGATCCAGCTATAAAATACTAAGTTTTTAAATGTTAATATTTCAATTCCCTCTTCCACTTATTGTAAGATTCAGTAGTTTTGGGGGCGTCCTGCCAATTGCATTCTGAGCGAGAACTTTGTGCCTTTATAATAATTTGTGATAATCTTTCTCAGATGCAGTCTCACTGTTCATTTTTTTAAGTGTGAAAAGGCTCATGTTATTGATCTTGTCTTTACATCTTTTCACTTTTACCTGTCTTAGATCAGCTTCCTGGCAACAGACTCTGAATGGAGAACTCTGTAGTAGGTTTATTGGGTTCTTTTATGAAGTACACCTATAATAGAGTAAGGAAGCATTGCACAGAGAGAAAGTAGTTGCAACTGAGGCCTCAGGCTTTCTTCAGGCAGCCCTGGAATTGGGATAGGCCTTTGAATTTGCCCCAGTTGAGGCAAAGGGACTGGTGGCCTTTATAATTCCATATCAGTTAGTCGTTGTTCCTTGAGAGATGGTGTAACCTTGAGTGAGGCAGTTTCCTGTGGTGAGATACAACTTCCAGTAAGGGTCTCAGCTGTGGTCCATCAGTAAATGATATTCCCAGCAGCTGAGGGATTTATGGCTGGCTCTGGAGAGGGGCTTTAGGTGAGACACCACAAGATCCACTATACTGCCAGACAGAAGGCAATTGTCCCTTAATCTTATTGTCATTCTACCCATTGCCCGGATGTGGTTCCACTCTGGAACTTCCACTCTTGTTGGATTTTAGATTACAATAGGGATTCATGCAGCTACTTAGTTGTCTTTGGCTATGTTAAGGTTCACTGTCAGTTTCAAAGCTGTTTCTTCATCTCTGTGTGTCCATGTATGAAGAATGCAGAAATAAATTTGAATATTTTATTTCCTTTGTCCATAGATGAGTATATCTCAAATAAATTATTCTGGAGTCAAGACCCAGGGGCCAAATGGAAGGTCAGTTTCTGGAAGTCTGTCAGATACTGGTATAAGATAATTTATGGGCATATTGAGTATCTTCCATGGAGAGGTCAGGAGCTTGATGAGGTGGAATAAGGTATAAGGCAAGGACATTCTCCCTAAGGAGCCTGAAGTTTTATTAGAAAGTATGACAGAACGTGCTCAGCTGTAAGGGACAGAAAAACAAACCAAATTGGCCTGGCAAAATGTGAATTTATTGACTAACATAACTGAAAAGTCTACGCCTGGCTGGTTCCAGGGATTCAAATGATGTCACTTGAATCTAGTATCTATCCATCTCCCCACCTGGCTTTTATCTGTGGCAGCTCTAACCTCAGACAAGCCCTCCCATGATGACTGAGGTTTCTGCCAGGCTTACTTTTTCAATCATGAAAACTCAAGATGCAGGGCTCCTTTTCATGAGCAATTTCTGGAAAACATCTGGGCCTGATTCTCATTGGCTAAAGGACAGAATACAATGATTAATTGCCTTAGGACTCATGCTTAGCATTGAAGCATGTGATGCATCCACATGGCCTGAGAGTCAGGAGAGGAAGATTTTATTGGTGGAAATTGGGGAATGATTGCTAAAAAGAAATGAAGAAATGAATGCCAGGTAACAAAAAGAACAAATGGCTTCCAAAGAGATTCATGTTACATACTCAAATTTTCCTTTAATTGGTGCATATTTAGTATTTATTGAATATCTGCTATATCCTGGGAGCTGTAATAGTGCTAGGACACTGAGGTGAACAAGATAAAAGTTCCTGCTCTCACAGAGCTTATATTCTAGTGGCGTGAAACAAAAAATGAAGCGATACATAAGTAACGTGTTGTTCCAGTTACCAATTTATTGTTTCTCCAAAACCTGCTTCTTTGTCCTGCTTTACATATTGGAGCCGGACCCTGTGAACATGACGACAATTTCTTTCAAGGGTCTATTCCTCCATTTTAATGTTTAGTGAGGAAGCTCAGCGGACCATGCAGGTGAGCTCCAGCTGTATGCCGAGGTCATCCTGTCCCCACCAGGGCACTTCCCATCAGTGTGGTCTACCCATGCCCTCCAGCAGCAGCAGACTGGTCTGGCCATGCCCTGTGGCAGTGATGGCCAATTTTAGAGACCAGCTCCTGCTGTCCACACCCTCTGGTGACTACAAACTGCTTTTAAAGATCAGTTCCAGTCTGAACCTTTTGGCAAGTTTGTTTGCCACAGCCAGACTGCATGCTCCTGTGGTGGCCACACCCTGTCCGGAAAGGTCTGAATCTCAGCCTCCTGGGAGGGGAGCTCTCTTTGTCCTGATTGTACAGGACATTCTGTACATTCTTCTTCAGCACATTCTTCTTCAGCACAGAGGTGACAGCTGCCCTCGTGCACATGCTACATCTAGACCTCTTAGGTCCTCTTCTACCTTGTCCAGTACTTAACTACCTCCTGTTAGTTAATGTTTCCTTATATTAATATTCAATTTTCCCTGATTAAATACCTGGTGTGGTTTCTGTCTACTGCCCAGGCACTGACTAATATACATATATCATGCGGTGTTAAATGCTAAAAAGATAAATGAGTTCTCTATGGGGAAAAATGAATTGTTTTAGGTAGCATAGGGGTATGAGACTTGTAGGGCAGAGTGTTCTAGATGGAACAAAGAACATATACAACGACCCTGAGCTAGGAATAACCTTGGCATGTCCAATGAAGAGTAGAAGCCTGGTGTGACTGGGGTTGAGTGAGCAAGGGGGAGAGGGACAGCAAATGATGTCAGGAGCCAGATCTTACAGGGCCTGTCAGGTCCTGATAAGAAATTTGGATCCTATTCTTCAAGTACTGGGAGCACCACTGGAAGGTTTTGAGCAGAGATATGACCTGACTCATATTTCTAAGAATGCTCTCTGGCTTCTGTGTGAAAGAATTGATTGTGGAAGGTAATGGGGGCTATTAAAATAATTCATGCAAAATGATGGAGATTTGGATTAGACATAGTAGTTGAAGTAGAGTGGAGTGAAGTGTCCATTTTCTGGATATTTGAAGGTGGAGCTGACAGTTTCCTGATAGACTGAAGAATGAAGTTGCCATTAACTGAGAGGGGAAGGAGCATGTATGGGGTTTCTGCAGGTCAAGAATTTAGTTTGGGAGAGTTTTAACAAACATGGTAAGTTTGAGAAGCCTATTAAAATTCTAAATGGAGACACTGGGTATGAAATTCGGTGTATGAGCTGGGAATTCAAAGGAAAACTAGAGTCTGGAGATGCATGTTTAGTAATTTTACCGGATGACATTCCTAATGTGTTGAGAGTAGTCAGGTCAGAGAAGTCTGAGGATGGAGCCCCAAATCATTCGAATATTTAGAGGTTGCCAATATCATGAAGAGCAAACAAAGAAAATGGATCAAAGAGCCCAATGACCTAGGAAGAAAATCAAAGAAAGTGATGTCCCCCAAGTGAAGAAGGTATTTCAATAAGGAGGAGGGAGATAAAAATATTGTGTATTAATTATTTCTGCTGCAGTAAGATGGGACTTGACATTTGATCATAGGATCTAGCAATGTGGAGGTCGGTGGTGACCTTGGAAAAGGCTGCTTTGATGGAATGGTAGAGACATAAACCTTATTAGATTGGGTTCAAAAGGGAGGCGAGAACAGGAGGCAGAGACAACAATTTCACAGGCATGTTGCTGTTTAGTGGAATGGTGAAATGAGGCAGTCGTGCAAGTATGAGAGAGACTGTGCAAGTACCGAAGAGACTGTGCAAGTATGAGAGAGATTGTGCAAGTACGAGAGAGACTGTGCAAGCACAAGAGAGACTGTGCAAGTACCGGAGAGACTGTGCAAGTACGAGAGAGACTGTGCACGTATGCTTGCACACTAATCGTATTGGCTCTCTCATAGGGAAAGTGGAAGATGTGGGAAAGAGAAAAAATGCCAGCTAAACCAGTATTCTTGACTAGATGAGAGGTAAATCCAGTGCATAACTGGCAGGCATGATGCTTAATAGGAGCCCAGATAGTTCATCTACAGAAATAGCAGATTATATGCAAGAAGAGGAGTATATTTAGTGGTGGAGGCATGTGGATTCTCTCTTTTTGTAACTTCTATTTCTTTAGAAAAACAAGAACATTCCTTTTAATCAAAATTGAGAAGTGGGAAGAAATTGTTTAATATGAGGAGAGGGTATAATGTGAAGAATATTCTCTGGTAAAGTGGAAGGATGAACTGACTAGAGAAATATATAGAATGCAGGACAATGAAGGTGAGCAAATTAGACAGCACATTCTTTGTGAGTGAAATTAAATTCAAGTGAAGGCAGAAATACTCCTTTTCCTGTGCTGCCCACCCTCTCTCAAAAAGGGCACATCACAAAACTCACCTCACAACCAAAGCAAATGTGTGGCCATGTGTCCATTCGAAGTTCTGCCTATCATCTGCCTACGGTAAGAGAGAACTGGGACAAAGGCGACAGTTGACGTGGGCAAGCTGTATGGGATAGAAAAGCAGATGGATGCAGAATCCTATAAAAAGTTATTTTCTGGCACCTGAGGCTTTTATGCTTTGAGCAAATAGAATAGTATTAATACCTATCAGAAACTCAAATGGCATGTTTCCAGGTCCAATAGTATCTTTGTGGGAGACTGACTTTTCAGACATAGAAATTTATAAACATATCCTTCTCAAGGAGTCTTAAGTCTTCCAAGTAGGTGGGACCCAATTAATACAAAAGCCACTTTTATGCCCTGGGCAGGTTAAAACATTTGAAGTAGTGAAAGAAAGTAATATTTCCTGAGATACTTTTTTTTTTTTTTGTATTGGACTAGGCTCTTTCATGAATATTAACTCAATGCTTAAGTCGACCTAACGAGTCCAGTATTTGTGGTAGAATCTTTTGTCTGCTCATCACACTGGGAACCACTCAGCATCCACCGTTTGTGATTGTGATGGAACTCTGGCTGCTGGCACGGACACGTGGTCCAGGTGATTTCTCAGTGTTACCCTTTCTCCTTGAATGGGACCATAAAATCTTCTGAAGAAGTTCATATGTGGATGGTGGGAGAAAAGAGTTTGCTTTTAGTAATTAATTCAATAAATATTAATAAATATCAACTGTGCTCTAGCTACTGTTTTAGGTTTTGGGATAAAAAGATGGGCAAAATGATCTCTCTCTTCCCATGGAATGGTCCTTCCTCTGAGATTGAGAACCGAAAGGATCATGTTGCTCAGGAGATTCCACTGGTTATGCTTTTCCTGCTTAATATCCCTGAGAATGAAACTAATAGAAAAACTGAGCTGAGAGACTGAGAAACATACAAAATTAATGTGTCCATCCTGGGAACCTGGTTCCAGCCATACTTTAAATCAAATCGCTTCCTCAATCCTTAGGTTACATTTATTTTATCTATTTTCTTGAGTCTGTTTGAGTTGAATTTTCATTTATAGTATAAACAAAATTTAATGTGTGCCTGTAAGTAAAATAGAAACTCTACTAGGTGTGGAGAATATAGAGGAGATAAAAAGATATAAAGTCTTGGTTTTATGGAATCTTCTAATGGGGGAAGGCAGATCATAAATAAATGATTAATATAATTTCAGATAGTAATAAGTGCTTTGAAAAAATTTAGAAAGGTTAATGGAGAAGAAAGTATGCGTGTGCATGGAAATGTGTAGAGACAATTTTATTTAGAATGTCAAAGAAAGTCTCTGTAAGGAATTGACATTTGATATGAGACCTGGATTATCAGGGAGCCAGTTGTGAAAATCTGGGGCATGAGTTTCTCAGTAGGGGAATATGCAAAGTCTCTGAAATCCAAATGTGCTTGCTGTATTCACTGTGCTCACAAAGAAAGTCACAGTGAACAGGTTGGTGAGCTAGACATGATAGGTTCATGCAGGACCTCTTAGAACTTGCTAAGGAGCTTGGCTTTCATTATAACGGCATTGGGAGGCCATTGGTGGCTTTATAGTACAAGCATAAATTATTTGAGTTATGTTCCAAAACAACACTTTGACTTTTATGGGAAAAATGAACTATGGTGGGTTGAGAGGAAAAACGGCAGGGAAACCAAGTAAAAGTTCATTAATCCAAGTGAGAGATGTTGCCGGCTTGAACTAGAGTGGTAATGGTAAAGACAGGCGAAGTGGTTGGAATCAGGATGTGTTCTCAGGTAGAGCAAGCAGGAGCTCCTGGTGGACTTGATATGTGAGTGGAGGGGGGAGAGATGAAGAGTGAAAGAGGAAGAATCAGGAATGGTTCCTAGGTTTTCGGCATAAGCAACTGGATGAATAGCGGTGCCACTGAAAGAGATGGAGGGGATATGGGGAAGAAAAGGCTGGCTGGACAGAGGACGGGATGGGTGGATACGTGTCATAACTGTGATACTGGGGGTGCTAAGTTTGAACCATTTCTTACCTCTAAAAAAGCAGATGTTGAGTAGGCTGTTGGAGTTGCCAATATGGGGCTTAGGAAAGTGATCTGGGCTGGAGATAGGAATATATTCTCTATCTGAAGCCATGTGATATGATGAGCTCTCCCAGAGGGGAGGGGTAGACACAGAATAGGGACAAGGACAGAACTTGTGGCTACACCAGCATTTAGAAGTCAGGCAGGAAAAGAGGAGTCAGAAGAGGGGATAGAAAAGGAATCACTACTGAGGTGATGGAAAGGCAATTATGACATTGAGGGAGTTGAGAGAAGAAAGTATTTCAGAAGGAAAGTATGTGCTCAGCCATGTCCACTGAGGACAAGCTACTGAGAGTCTAGTAAGGCGAGGACTGAGAATTGAATATTGGTTTTCTAAATTAATCTTGAAAGAGAAATTTCAGTGGTGATAAAGACAGGAGCTTATTTGTGGTGAGGTGAAGCGAGATGGAGAAATCAGGACATAGAGAGAATGGACAGCTCTTTCAGAGGAGCAGAGAAACAGGGCAGTTGATAGAAGGCAATATGGAATCAAGGAAAGGTCACTTGTCATCATGAGTCCTGAGCAATACTGTGTCATTATCCTCGTTATACAGATGAGGGCCTTGGGGATCAGAGAATGTATGTAACCTGCTCAACGACACACAGCTAACATGTGGCAGCAAGTATTGCAGTTCAAAGTTAGGGCTTTTCGGCTAAAGTCCACACTCTGTCATACTATATAGGGAGGCTCTTCTATAACCCCTCTGCATTCAGTATCTGGCATTAGTAGGCAATATTATTATAAACAATATTTGCATACATAATAGATCATCGTGTTATTCTTGCTATCATTATTCTGATTTCCAGGAGTCGAGCACAGTTTTGCCACGATGCCATTATATTTTCCACATAAAGCAGAAAAATGGCAGCAAGTGACATGTGTCTTCTCAGACTAGGGTCTGGATCACAATGAGGTTCGTGATTTAGCCAATGATGGAACGTTTGGAAACGTTTAGAATTCTTAAAAGTTAAAATCATTAGAATTATTTATTTTATTATCTATTCAAGGCCCAAAGTCAAAAGTAATTTCTAGATTCAGGATATATAAAACAAGTTATTTTTCTCCCCAAGAGTGATAAAAGCTGTGCGTTTACCTACTCTCTAGAATGTTTAAGTTCCTAATTGTCAACATTACTTGCTATAGCTGCTACAGATACACACCAAAGTCAGAATTCATGGGATAGTCCTCTCATAATTTATTGCCTAGTCACTTGTCATTTGCATGTGTATTTTGAATTTCTTCATTAATACCTAACCTTTAAATTCAATGCTCTGAGAGCCTATTTTCTGAGATACATTTTCTTATTTTATGTCATTCATTTGAATATTTATGACTCTTTCTTTATACCTTTCCTTTACATGATTTGCTCGTATGTAGGTGACTTTGGATTTGTCAGTGATCCTTAACTCTTGTACAGAGATTTGGCTGAATTGTTGTGGTCTGACTGTTTTTTGGCTTAAGTACAGCCATGGGCACTAGTCAAGTAAAATCTAACTGCTTCCCCTCTGCCGAGTCCCTTTGTGACCCCAGAGAAATTGCTGGCCTGCTCATCTCCCTTCCGCTCTCAGGACTGAGCTGGCAATCAACAATCTTGTCTTCCCAGACTATTAGGTTCTGAACTTTTTGTGATGTGTCAAATGTTTCAATGGTTTATGCTGTTTTTATTTCAGGGGAGGAGTAGCGCTTACTAATCTTACAAGAGTGTTGTGAAAATTAATTAGTTAATGTTCACAAATACTTTGAAGATTAAAAGCCCAGGGTAAATGCTTATTATTGTTTTATGCACACCGAGAGCCTCGCTGGGCAGGCAAACGTGTTTCCCAGAGATGAAAGCATTACACAGCGTAGAAAATTACGTGGTTTGGTGCTGTAAGGTTGGCAAACAGGTTACTCAGGATGGCAGATATGGGAATCACTCTCACCAGAACACAAATGTCCCAACAAAGCCTAGAATAAAGTCATTTGTTCCAGCTAGTGTGGACTTCCAAAGTATCCAAGCCAAGAGGAATATTATTCCATGATAGTGAGTGTGATGATATGGTTGATGAATTTCTCAGGTAGAGACGAAAGTAAAAAGAAGGGTAGCTCAAGGACTCTGAGAAGCGCTCTCACAACCCTATTTGACGGTAAGATGAGTGCTAATTGATTGGAATCAGGCTTGGTCCATCCTAACACGCGCAGCATGACCCCAGCTGAGGTCAGAACCATTAGGTAAAATCAGCAGATCTGGAATGGGATTAAGACGCATATCTTAATCTTCAACAGAGCTGGAGAAGTTTACATGGGCACAGCATTTTTTGGAGGAGAAACATAATATGTACGTAAAGCAGTAAAAGGGTACACACCTTTAAGCCAGCAATTTCCTTCCTAGGAACTGATCATTAGGAATATTTACCTATTTACTTTGGTGCTGTTAAGAGTTACAAAAATTTAAATAATAGAAATGTCTAATAATAAGTGATTGGTGAAACAAATTATGGTTCTAACATAAAGTGAAATATTATAAAGCCATTAGAAATGAGATTCTAGACAGTTGTTTATTAACAAGAAGAGATATCCAAGGTATAGTAAGTTTTTTAAAAAAAACCCAGCTAAGTGTAGTGTATACCATGATGAAGAGATTTTTGAAATATTTTATTTTCTTATCTGCTTATCCCTATTTTCTAATTTCTCTACACCAAGCATTCATTGCTATTATAATAAAAACTTATAAAAAAGACAATGTACATTTTCATCTGCATTCGTTAGGAGGGGGATATATAAAATACTAAGGACATATAAAACCTTTTGAAAAGACCCAAAACAAATCTAAAGGGGGAAAATAAATTATAAGATAGCTCAGTTATCTCACAATTTGTTCAGCTTCTTGGCCTCAATTTTTTGTAGCTTTCGGCTCCATGTTTTGCCCCTGCTGGCCTCCATGGTCAACTCCTCCTGGGCTCCTGCTTGCAACCCAGTTGGGCCCCATCCCATTTCTAGCTCTTCTTGTCTTCCACCCAAGCTGAGGCTTGAGATGTGAGCAGTCTACTCTGAACCCACCAGAAGCACAAACTAGCAGTATGGGGGAGTTAGCGCCTGTGGGCCAAGCCTTTCCTCAGTGGAAGACAGGGGCCGGTGGATGTAGTCTTCTCCCTTCCTCCCCAGCCATACTGCCCTGAGATGCAGTAGCTCATATGCCTCTCTGAAGACTCTACTGCAAGAACGAGCAATCAGTGGCACTCCATACACGGGGGTGGCCAGCTCTATAAAGCATCCTCTTCTTGGGCTCTTCCCTCCCCCACTGCCCCATTTTCCCCTTCCCTCACTTCTGCTTCCTTGCACTGTACTCTCTGATAAAGTGGTAGTACCTGAGATTTGCCTCAGACTTTGCTTTCTGGGAGACACCAAGCTAAGACACATTGTGTGAGACACGGGCAATGACGCACTGGACTTCAAGGGCACCATCTACTCGATCAACTACAAAACAATAGCTAGCATTTGCTCAATGGTTTCTGTGTGCCAGACACTAGATATTATATTGTGTAATCTTTATAAGAACATCTACATTATAATTGAAGAAATTTTGGATTACAGAGCTTAAGAAACACACCATGGTCACAGAGTGTGAGACTTGAACTTTGATGTGCCTAACATCAAGTTTGAGGTCCCCCACCCCACCTGGTATACATGGTCTAGAAACAAGATCTACAGAAAAATCTTAAGAGATGTTTCCTACTCCAAGAATGATATGGCCGGGCTAAACAGCCACAGGTACAACACTTTCTTCAATAAAGAGTGAAAGGAGGGGTTTAGTAAAATGTTAAATTGTGTGACAGAGACTATAATCGGTATCAAATTTAGAAATAAAAGGGAAATTCAAGAGGCCTGAAGGAGGCCCTGTCGGGGAGGATGTGGCACCAAAGCCGACTCTTAAAGGATGGGTATGAGTTGGAAAGACAGAGGGAAGAAGGGTAAAGCCAGAGGGTCATGACTGAGACTGCGGAGGAGAGGTTAGCATGAACGTTTGTGGCATGGAGAGAGAAGTCAGAATAAAAGAAAATTTACCTGTGGTAGGTCTTAGTAGGCTTGGTTCCTAGGGAGCTGGGTTTTTGTGGTTCTTGAAAGCAAGCAAAAGAGTTTATGTTTTTTATGCAGGAAGAAGGAGCCATTTAAAGCTTCTGAGAAGGAGAAAGCTATGATAATACAGTGGATAGAATGATTTTCTAGGGAGGAAGAATGTTAAGACAAGATTTGGCTATTGTGTTAATGTCATAAAATACTGTTATATTTTGCTTGGCAGCTGCAAGAATATTGTGTTTATAAATTAAACACACACACAAATCTGATGCAGCAATTATGGGATGGCATTACATGAGCCTTCATTTTCGGAAAATATGGGTTAGAATTCTCTGGAGTCATCTGTTCCAAAGATGTAAGCTCCCGTAACTGTAACATAGCATTTATTTAATACTTACCATGTGCTGGGAATGCTAAGTTCTTTACATGTCATTATTCCTACAGTCCTTTTATTGTTTCCCATTTACACTTGAGGAAACTAATACTGAGAGAGGTTCAGTAAGTTGTTCGTGAGCAGTGGCTAGTAAACAATGAGTCTGGTTCAAACCTTTACCTGCTTGACTCCTTTGTCGGAGTCCTCCCTCCTGACTCCTTTGGAAGCCACCCTCCCAAAGCCCTTCCCATAGGAAGATGCAAATGACACTTGTTCTTGATGAGCACTCGTGTCAATTAATTTCAATTTAAGGACTTCTCTTCATGAGGATCTCAGAGATCTTTGCATCAGTGTGGTTGGCTGACAAATTCCCAAGTTAAGTTGATTTGGCATTAAGGGAATTTAATTCAGAGCAATTTTCCATCACTCACAGACTAGAGCAAAATTAAATAGATAAATTTGCCAACATACTTATGCTGATATACCTGTTCACAATAAAAGAAAAAAAGGCCCCCATGGGAAGAAAATTCTAGAAATTAGAAAATGAGACGTAGTGACATCTTTTAAGAAAACTAGAGTTTTTCCACAGGGGAGAGTTTGTTGGCCTAATAAAAAGAAGTACAAATAAAACAAATAAAAATTGGAGATTTTTTTTTTTTTTTTTTTTGACAGTGAGGACTATTAGGTCTTCCAGTGGGCGTGTTTCAGTAGGGTAGATTTTGTACTCAGGTAATCTGGGTGGCAGATTCCCTGGTGCAATTTGGGGAGTTCTGGGAGAGATTTCTCAATCCAATAAAACAGAACTGCACATTAATAATTACAGGTGCTTACAATTTCAGCAGGTAGGTATTCCTTTCTGTCTTCAAATAAAGGTTTTGGAGGCTTTATGAGTTACTTATTAAAATGCAAATACTCCTGGGAGGCATAACACCTTGGATTCTTTTCAGATAATATATTGAAGAAGATTCAATTTAATCCAGTTCATTTCAGTTTACTTGACTTCAGTTTAATTCATTTGAGCCCCTACTAAGTGTGAAGCTCTTCACCGGATCTCCACCGTGGGAGGAAAAGATGAATCAGAGAAGTTTCAGGCTTTTGCAAATTTCTTCTTAAAGGAACGGATAGTAAATATTTTTGGCTTGATGGGCTATATGGTCTCTGTTGTAATACTTAACTCTGTCATTCTAACCAAAAAGCAACATGTAAATCAATGCTCATGGCTGTGTTCTGATAAAACTTTATTTACCCACCAGGCTGTGTGAGCTGGATGCTGAAGCTGCTCTAGATACTTGGAATCAGGAAGGGATATTTACCTAAGTGTATTCCCTGATGAAATAAAACCCAAAGAAGAATCTGTGGGATATTGGACTTACCTGGAAAATCACTGGAAAACTTTTAAAAATACGCACGCCTAGGCCACCCGCCTCGGCCCAGGGATTCTCATGGAATTGGTCTGGTGGGCACTGGGCACTGGGCTTTTCAAAGCTCTCCCGGGGTGCTAATACTCAACGAAGTTTGAGAAACACTGTCGTAGGGCAGTGTCTGGGAAATACTGCTAGATGCGAGGAGGCTCCAGCAGGCACTATAGGGCTGGGGAACGGGGATGAGCAAAGACTGGGCATGTGTTTCCGTTCTTTGGGAAAAGAACAATTAGCACGGTAACTTCTCCCATACTGACGAACCCAAAAGAAATTTAAGAAACTTTACTATATTTACAGAGAGTTAAGAGATTGGTGATATGCTGCTTAAAAAAAATCAGAACAGACTGTATCCACCTGAATCTGGAGAAGATTGCAGCCCCAATCCCTGCCATTGGTCCACATCTGTGATATCTGTGTTCAGATGCTACCTGTACCGGTTTCCAAGGGCTGCCATAACAAAGTGCCACAGATTATGTGAATTAAAACTGTACAATTTTATTTTCTCACAGTTTTGGAGGCTACAAGCCTCAGGGTGTCAGCAGGGCCATGATCTCTCTGAGGGCTCTAGGGGAGAATCTACCCCATTTCTTTCTCCTAGCTCCTGGTGGTCCCTGGCACTCCCTGGCATTCTTGCCTTGCGGATGCCTCGCTCTCGTCTCTGCCTCCGCTATCACATGCCGTTCTCCTCTTCGTGTGTCTGTCTCTGTGTCTCCTCTTCTCTTACAAGGACACCAGTCATGTTGGATTACGGGCTCCCCTTACTCCTGTATGACCTCGTTTTAACTTACATCTAATTATATCTGCAAAGACCCTTCTTCCAAATAAGGCCACATTCTCTGGTATGAGGTGTTAGGACTTCAACATAGCTTTTTGGTGGACCCAATTCAACCCCAAACACTACCTCATGAGCATTTGCTTTACCCTTGTGTTTGAAGGGCAGAGGTAGCATGGGATAGTGGAAGGAACACTGGACATGAATCCTGAGGCAGAGTCTGTGGCCTTGTCTGTAAAGTGGGACCAAGAATAAGGAAAACTATAATCAGGAGACATGCGAAGGAACTTTTCAAATAGAAAAGCTCTCTTAAAATTTAACGTATGAAAATGGAAGGGGAAACTAAGTAAACCAATGAGAAATGTGCACACTCTCAGGTCCCTAGGCAGGGGGGGTTGAATCAAGAAGTGCAAGACCACATTCATGGCCTCTGCTGGGGCAGTGAGGACCTGGTCTGTAGGCCAAGGTTCTTACTGCATTACCTCATCCATTTAATCCCAAACTGCCGGAGCCCTGGCTGTGCCCTAATCATTCCTGGAGGGAAACTGGGATTTGGAAAGATGTTGTCCTTTGAATTTCTGAGAAGCAATAAACATAGCTTTTTCTCATTTTTCCAGTTTATCACAAAGAGGGTGAATTACTGTCAGGACAGCCTCCCGCTCAACCTCCTCCCACCCCACTCTTGTACGGGTAAAACCAGGAGTATATTAATTGCAGGGTAATTAAAATGCTGTGGGTGAAAGGGTGAGATTAAAGGGTGGGAAGTTGAATTAGCAGGTGTCTGTTTCACAATGCAGGTGAGCTGTCAGCCCTGAAGCAACCAAGAAAAGAAAACCAAGCCATTGCCAGCCAATGATGCACATTAATTCTCATTTCCTTGTTCTCGCCTAAAATTTGGATGCAAACCCAGCCTAATACATAGCAGGAGACAGTACAGCAGAGGGGACTCTTTTTGCTTCCTTTGTTTTTGGAATCCTGTACACACAACTTTGGATTTGGTAGCCTAAGCCTGAAAAGTGACAATTTGTCAGTGAGAAGCAGAGCAAACGTGCCCACATAGTTGATTCAGATCTTAAAATGATCAGACTGTTTGCCCTCAGAGCAAATCATGACTTGGGAAGATCACAGTACGTCTACTTAACTTGCTGGGTGAATCTCTCATTAAAAGCTTTACATAACACTTGTAAAAATAAAATGTCGTGTTTTGATTTTTCAAATTTTCATGTAAAATCAAAACACAAAATTTTAAAAATCAACTGTGAGAAAGGTGCTTGGACAGGAGGAAGGAAAGCCAGCAGGAATGCAAGAATAACATGCGAGCTTAGAGTGCTGAGTGGATCAGAATGGGAGGGCCAGGAGCGAGATGTTTGAGCGTTGGCAGGGCCCTGAGAACTGCTGCTGGCTAGACATCAGGAAGGCTTCCTGAGAAAGTGGCAGTGGGTTAGATGTCAATGATGCGAAATGGAGATTGAAGGGAGGACAGTGATTTCGGATGAGGGACAGAGAAATTAAAAAACACGCACAAACTCTATTTCGTAATAGTCCCATAGCCTGATTTGGACAAAACACAGGCACAAGCAGACTGCCTGTGTCAGTGTTTCTCAGCCCTGGCTGTGCATTGTAGTACCCTGGGAACTTTTAAAATCCCCGATGCCCAGGCCACATCCAAGACCAACTGAATCAGAAAGCCAAGGGGCAGGACCCTGGCGCCGGCATGTTTTAGCGTCCCCAGGGGAGTGCAGTGTGCTGGCAAGGTGAAGAGCCTGGCTTTAGCTGATAATTACAAACAAGATGCTATTCTCACTTAATGCAGCCTGGAGAGAACCTTTTTATTGGGGAAAAGATACATTAAAAAAATGGCCCTTTGACGTATTTTAACCAAATTATCTTAAGAAACATTATCAAATAAGCTACCTTGTTCACCTCAGATATAAATAGAGGAAGATGGAACTAGAAAACAAGATTGTGGCTGAGTGGTGGAAGATCTTAATGCCAGGCCAAGGGTCAGAAATTCTATTCATTAGGAAACACGCAACAGGCAACAGGCAACACTGAAAGTTTTAAATCATGTAGTGACTTCAATAATACAGCTGTGGTTCGGGATACTAATGTGTTAGGTATTAGCAGGATTGAAGCGAGGAAGGGAGAGAGGCCAGCTAGGAGGTTACAGAAGTAATCCAAGCGGGAGGGACGGAGGCATCAGCTCGCAGGGCGGCTTTGAGAATGGGAAGCAGGGAATGCGAGGTACTTGGGAGACAGAATTGACCGAACTTAGTGTGGTTAAGCCTCTCCCCGTAACCTTCCTCTGGCCAAGGGAGAAACACGAGGCTTAGAAGAGTGTCATGTGCCTTCTGAAGAAGCCAGTGGGGCAAATGCCACGTTGGCACACACCGGGGATCTTGTGTCACAAGGGGTGGGGTGAGATGTGGTGAGGAGAGGGTCTGGATTTCCAATGGCAGCTGGCTGGGTTGGTCTTCTGAAGGGTTTCAATGTGGGGGATGTTTGATTGTATTTGATTTCAGATTCATATGGGGAAAAAAGAAGTTAGAGCTTGGGGTCAACCACCTCCCTCAGTTCCTGACCATGGAACTGCCCTTATAATCCCCTTTTTCTGGTAAAGACGGAAAGAAACAGTTTTACGATGCAGAAAGGTATGAAAACCATGAAAGGGGTTTCTAGAAAGAGGGTATAGTCAGAGTATGAAAGGCTACAAAGAAGTCACAGTGGGTGAAGACCCCGAATGTTTCTGAACGACAGCAGATTTCCATGGAAGTGTGCAGAAAGAAGTTAACGCAGAAGGCCCTGAGACTGCCCCCCTAGAAAGGCCTGCTTGCAGTGTTGGCCCGAAGCTGGCATCTGGGATCTTAAATTTTAGGACGGTTTCCAGAGTTCCCTAAGTGGCTTATTATGCCTCACCTGTGCAATGTGATTTATGCTAAATGCCTGCTTTTCTTCTTGGAGTCTGGAGTTTGGGTATGTGCTAGGCAGAGGGTGTCTACATGGTCAGCTTCCAGTAAAGGCCTTGGGCTCTGAGTCTCGAACGGGCTTCCTTGGTAGACAGCATTTCATATGTGCTGTCGCAGCTCAAGATGGAAGAATCTAGCGCGTTCTGTGCGACCCATTGGGAGAGGATCCTGGAAGCTCGTGCCTGGTTTCCTCTGGGCCTCTCCTTATGCACCTTTTTCATTTGTTGATTTTGCTTTTTGTCCTTTTGCTGCAATAAACCATAGCTGTGACTACATACTGAGTCCTGTGACTCCTAATGAATCATCGAACATGGGGTGGTCTTGGGGACCCCGGACATGGTAAGAATGAGGAAAATTTAAGAGTATCAATTTACGCAAAAAACCAGGCAATCTTGGATTAGTAAATTTTTAACAGCTGAAGTAAATGGGTCTATGTGCCTTTGAACGTAGTAAGGGAAAAAATTTGGATTGAAATTGTTTATGCTTTCTGATTATGATCAAAGCTGAAAACTGGTGTTTTCTCCTTACTTTAAAGAGGTCAAGGTGAACACAGACTTGAAGTCATGAAAACAAAAGTTGAGAGGAATATTAGTGAGCCTTTATACCTGTACTGTGAAATTTTAAAACTTTGTATTTGTTTCCTGCTGTTGAGCTGTGAACACCCTGCCCAGGTGTCCAAGTGCCCAGGTGCACATGTGTGATAAGGCTCCTGTCACTGGTTCCCCTCGCTGCCCTCCCGCTGCTGTGACTTGGTAACATTCAAATGCACTGGTGAAGTCCTTCTTGTGCACTCCACCCGACTCCAATAAAGGTGCTTGCTCAGAGGTCCTCACTGCCTCCCTGGCACTCCTCCCATAGGCCCCCTCGGCATGCAGTGACTGTCTCTCTAGGACCTGAGAGTTTTCTCAGAGGGTTTCCAGAGCCTCTCCTGTGTCCCCTCTTATGGCTGCACTTGACCGACCATCACATAAAAGAACACAGAACAATACAACTCAGTGACATTTATTTTTTCATGTCTAATCCCAACATAATGAAAAAAGCACATGATAAATGCTAAACAAAGTAGCAAGAAAGGCTAACAAGGGAAAAGTGCATGTTTTGCCTGTATTAGTCATCTTGGGCTGCCATAGCAAAATCTCAGAGACTGGGTGGCTTAAACAACAGGAATTTATCTTCCCTCAGTTCTGGAGGCTGCAAGTATAAGATCAGGGTGTCAGGATGGTTGAGCTCTGGTGGGGGCTCTCTGCCTGGCTTGCAGATGGCCACTTTCTTGCTGTGTCCTCACCTGGCCTTTCCCCAGTGTGCATGGCAAGGGAGAGCTCTCTGGTTTCTCTTCCTGTTCTGCTGGATCAGGACCCCAGCCTTATGGCCTCATTTGACCTTAGTCATGTCCTTAAGGGACCTAGCTCCAATGCAGCCACATGGGAAGTTAGGGCTTCAACACATGAGTTTGGCGGGGTGGGAGCGCAGGGTTCAGTCCATAACATCACCCCTCTCGACAAACCTTCACTGGGCGTCCGACCACCTTTTTCCATAACCACCTTCCTCAGATGAGAGGGTATAACTGTGTGCAGCACTTCTCCACCAGGCATCATGGCTCGAACCTCCACAGTCTGTTTTCTTCTCTCAAAATGCCACTGAAAGTTTTTTCTTTCCTTGGTTTTCACTCTCTAACTTCTCTGTTGCATTCATGATGTTTTCTGCCCCTGCCTCTCAAAATTCATTATTCTTGTGGCTTTTTAAACAGTGTGTTCAGGTTTTTTTTTAGAGTCAGGATCTCATTATGTTTTCCAGGCTGGTCTCGAACTCCTGGCCTCAAGTGATCCTCCCCTTGGACTCCCAGAGTGCTGGGATTACAGGCGTGAGCCACCACTCCCAGGCCATTCACCAGGTTTGTAACAATATTTTTGCCTCTTCTTTCTCTTTTAACTGCTTTTTTAAAACTTTTAGTTTGGAAAAAATACAAAATTGAGACTAGTGTAACAAGCCCTCGTGTACCGACCTTATCATGTTACAGCAAATCTTTTTTTTCATTGATATCCCCCTTCCCGTGATTACTTTGAAGCAAATCCTAGACAGCATTTTATCTCATAAATACTTCAGAATTCATTTCTTAAGTACAAAGATTTACACAGTTACAATCATAAAACTATCACAAGTAAAAAAATTTCTTTAATATCATCAAATACACAGAAAGTATTCAAAATTTCCTAATTGTCTCATAAATATTTTTTTTTCCATAGTTACACAAATCAGGATACAAGTAAAACCCAAACATGGCAAGGTTGATGTACCTCTTCAGTGTCTTTTAATCTGCAGATAACACCTCCCTCTATTTATTATTTTTTTCTTGAAATTTTTGTTGAAGGCAGCAGGTTATTCATTCTCTAGATTCTCTCAAGTTGAGATTTTGTTGATTGGATCTCACTGTGTCATCCTGTCAATTGGTGGTAAGATTTAGAGAGCCTTGTTCGAATTTGAGTTCAATTATTTTTCCTCCAAGAATATTTCAACTTTAGGCTGTGATGCTAACTGCTGTTTCTCTTTCTTGATCTTCAGGATGGTCTCTCACGAACATTCTATCTCTAGACCTCAGTTCTTCTGCCCACGTTCATTAGGTGCAGTAATCTGTTCCCAAACTTTATCACTTTTAAAAAGTGATGTAGAATGCTGACCCCAAGTGATACAGAAGTTAGCACTGAAGAAAAGTTAGACATCATTTGGGCATGTTGGTGCCTGCCCAGGTACTCAGGAGGCTGAGGTGGGAGGATAGTTTGAGGCCAGGAGTTTGAGGCCAGCTTCTTCTTCTTCTTCAAAAAAGGGTTAGACTTCAGTTAATGTACAGCTCCCAGACTGGTGTTTTCTAATCTAATTATGAAAGATAATTTGTGAATAATGAGCTCCTTGTCAAATAATTTTGGGAAAAGCTTGAGTGAATAAACTTGGGACAGTTTTTCCTTACAATGTACCTTGCAAAACTAAAGAGAGAGATAAGGTAATCAGTGTTTCCTAAACTTATCTGGCCATGGAACCAGCCTTCTCATGATTGTATTTATTGAAGTTCTCCCATAAATGGTGTTTCTCGGCACTGTTTACAATTTAGAAAGCAGGAGCTTTATCTTGCTTTATCTCACTTAACTACATTGTATAGAATAAGACTTAATTTAATTAAAAAAAAATGAACTTCCAGCCCTCACTTGAGTTTTAGCCCATGTTTTCCAGCAGCACTGCCTTTCCCCTTAGTAATATATTGTCACCAAAACATTGCAGTGGGAACAACTTCATTTCTCTGCTCTTCCCTATTATCTCTTCTCCCCTTCTTCCGCAATAATAGAACACCTGCTTTTTAGCAATGGACTTCCAGAATAAAGACTATTTCCTAGCATGGTAGCTGTTGTTTCTCTGTGTATAGTACCATTGAGACCAAAAAAAAAAAAAAAAACCCAAACAAACAAAAACAAAACAAAAAAATCCAAATTG
This sequence comes from Lepilemur ruficaudatus, assembly GCA_963574885.1. Classification (NCBI taxonomy): domain Eukaryota; kingdom Metazoa; phylum Chordata; class Mammalia; order Primates; family Lepilemuridae; genus Lepilemur; species Lepilemur ruficaudatus. The sequence continues at coordinate 16,457 of CAUYRT010024118.1, read as the reverse complement.
GTCCTTAGAAATATAAAGGGATGCCTTATTAGTGGAATAAAAAAATCTTAACTCTTGATTAATTCCCAGAAACACAATGAGAATTATGTTTCTCATGTTTGAATCCCTACGGCTCTTACATCTCTTTAACTTGTCCCGCTGTTGTTTCCTTCATTCACTGAGTCAACATGTGTTGAATGTGTTCTGGGCTCTGTGTTCACAATGACAGATGTGCCTTGCTTCTTGCTGGGGGAGGGGGGAATTTGGTGGGTAACGTCCGTCGCACACACAGATCATTACACCCAGCGTGGTGTGTGCAGTGATGCCTTATGCAGGGTGCTGGGGGAGCACATTCCATTCTCGTTAACCTCATCAAGCATAGGGCCTTTTAAGTTCTCAAGACTGAGGACAGTGTCTCCTACTTCCCTTCACACGGCCTGCAGAAGTGCTGGGAACACAGCACTGATCAAATTCTTACTGACGAATTTACCTATACCTCTGTCTCAGACGCCGCACATTCTAGCCTTGTGATCTGGTGAACATTCTGCTAATTCTCTCATCTTGTTTTCCTTCCTTTGTTAGGGAAAAAATCATACAGATGTAAACCAGGTGAATTTTACAGTGTGGTTTGACGGCATCAAGTTTGAGAGGAACAAAATACCATTGTGACCACTTGGCAAAATTTCCCTTTGTGATCATCAAAACCAGACACTGTCATGCAAGGCCTCGTGCACATCTGGAAGAATGCCTTTCGAGATGTGTGTGTGTGTCGGGGGTGGGGGGGAGTTGGGGGGGAAGACAGTGTGTTTGTTTTAAGCAAGGGAAGTTCTGAATTTAGGAAAGGAGTGAGAAACTTTAAGTCCTATCAGGAAAAATTACTCACAATTAAGAGATTCTTTGCTGTAGCTCTGGGTCCCATGAAAAGTTCACAAATGCTCAGTGAACCTGCTCACTGACTTTGATTTCTGCAGTCAAGCTAGAGACTATATTGTTCTTTAGCCCTTGACAGAAGTCACCCTCTAAAGTTAGATCAGAGCAGAAACCCTTAAGTGACCAGTAGAGCTCAAGTAATTTTTGTTTCCCATATGGGGAGCAATTTGTTATGTCAAATCCCAGAAGTCCAGCTTTGGATCTAACTCTAGATAAAAATGTTGATATTAAAGTGGTAGCAAGTAAAAGCAATTCTAATATTGCATAAAATAAAGCTCCTTATTTTGACAAAAACTACAATATTTAAAATTTCTTCTTATTGATATTTCTACAAAACTGCAAACCTTCTGCAGACTGCAACAGATAGAGTTGTATTTCCACATACATTCACACCTACAGAATTCACCCATCCCCAGAATGAACGATGTGTATGCAGCTACTGACACGCTTGTGCCCAAAGGCTTGTATTTATGAATGGAAGTGGATCCTAGTTGATGGTATTGAGCAGGGAAATTCTATGTGAGGGTTTTAGGTCTTTGCTGTTGAGATGAGAATCTAGCTGTATTTTGAAGGTGACTTAGTTAAAAATAATAAAACTTACTCTACCCTTCCATTTGGAGGAGAACAGGGTATTCAACAATAGGTTTACTCTTTAGACTCGTGTTCCATGGGAGGAATCCCTAACAATAAATGGAAATGGTGGTTAAAATATTATGAGTTTACTTCATGAAACAAATCATTTAGAATCTATCATTTCTGGGGCAGATATAATGTCACTGATCCTTTTGTCTAATACTTTATATCTTGCAAATTTGGCACTGGCTACTATGTTTCTTTTTCTTGGCCCTGGTCAAATGGGCTTGAGCTTCATTATCACTATTTTTGTTTCTTTTTTTTTCAGTGACATGTTTTCATTAGCTCAACAGTAACAACAACCTCTTTTTTTTTTGGTAAAGTATAGCACTCTGACATGTAACGTCTCATTGTAACTGAGCTTCACAATAAGCTTGCAAAGAGGGCAGAGGACACAGGCATATCCTTGTTAGGCATGTTAGGAAACTGAGGCTTAGAGAGCCTAAGAGAATTTCCTAAGATCTCACTACCAGGACCAAGAAGAGCTCAGACTTAATTCTCAGTCTCGGATACTCTTTCCACCATACCTTATTGCTTTTACTGGGCAACTGGCACTGAAACATGTGGCGTGCACAGGTGGTGTGTGGGGGACATTCAAGTGGACTGAGCTAGAGGCAACAGAATAATCACTCACAAGGGCTGACCCACACAGACACAGCTCTCTGCTCGTGCGAGCAGCAGGTTAGAATGTGGGCCGGGAGCCCAGAATGCGTCTCCTCACAGGCAGACGGACAGGAATCTCTCTGGAGACTGGCCAGCAGGCCAGAAGGTCTCCCAGAGACGCAAGAGGGCTGCCAGGAGAAATCCGTAATGATTCCATTTTAGGTTTAAAGGACATTACAGTCACAGCAGGCATGCCTGGTACTATACACGATGCTGACACAGATGCGCATATATCGGCTTCTGATACAGATAGACGGTACCTCGCTGTGAAGGGCGAATGTACCGGCGGTTATCTAGTTTCAACTTTCAGTCAAACCAATCAACACAAACCAGTCGGCAGCGTATGTGGGATGACAGGTACTTCCAGATCTTTGCTGATTGTACTAGCCGGGTAATTAATCTGGGCATAAGTCATGGTTGGACTGCTCTGCCACTGTATGTTCAGATTTTTCTCATGATTGATTGTGGCAGAGGCTGATAATATTTTACCCAACATCCAATCTTCCCACCTTCTTAAGTCATAGAACCCTGGCTTTATCGAGGACAGACAGAGTACAATTAAAAGACCATTTTCCACATACTGCCTTGCAGCTAGGAGTGGCTGTATGGGTATGCTTTGGTCAGTGGAAGGTTAGCAGCAATATTATGTGGAAACTTTGGGAGATCTCCTTAAAGAGAAATGGTTTGACTTCCCTTCTTCTTGCCTGGAATGTGGGTGTGATGGCTGGAGCTCTAGAAGCTATTTTGTAAGCATGATGACAAGGGTGACATACTAGGAATCTAGGAGTAGAGGACAGGAAGGAGCTTGAGTCATCACTCTGTGAAGCTGCCATGACAATCCTGGCCTGCTGACCTCTAGACTGATTTCATGTGAGAGAAACAGACTTCTATCTTGTTTAAGCCACTCTTCTTTGGACACTTTGTTATCTTGCAGCAAGGACCTTATGCCAAGTGATATACACGTGGGCTCACGGTGATAAAAGAGATCTAAAATGCTGTGAAAAAGAAAAATATAAAGGAAGAAAAAATAATGTGAAGTGGCCTAATAACAAAAGAAAAAAAGCAGATTGTAGAGCTGGGGAATATTTAACTCTGCTGTTTTCTGCTCTTCCCCGCTGTCCCTGTTACTGAGATGGCAGTTTCAAATCACTGGCTTCTGGAAGTTTGTGTAGACTCTTAACAGTCTATATAAAAGACCATAATATTTTAAACTTATGTGACTTTTTCTTATGGAGAATTGACAAGTCACTCAAAGGTAGGTGCAGTAAACCCCCATACTCGTGGTCCAGTTTCAACAACTGTCAGTCCATGGTCAATCTGGTCCCCTCCACACCTCCATCCATTTCTCCCCTCTCGTTACTTTTTAGATAAATTTTTATTTTGAAATAACTTTAGATTTACAGAAAAGTTGCAAAGATAGCACAATTTTCACATACCCTTTAGTGTTTTCACACACACAATTTTCACAACCCTACTGTTGTTTCTTTTTTGTTTTGTTTTCTTTTTGAGACAGTCTTGCTCTGTCACCCTGGGTAGAGTGCTGTGGCCTGATCATAGCTCACCACAACCTCGATCTCCTGGGTTCAAGGGATCCTCCTGCCTCAGTCTCCAAAGTAGCTGGCACTACAGGTGTGTACCACCATGACCAGCTAATTTTTTCTATTTTTAGTAGAGATGCGGTCTCGCTCTTGCTCAGGCTGGTCTCTAACTCCTGACCTGACATGATCCTTCCACCTTGGACTCCCAGAGTGCTAGGATTATAGGCATGAGCCACTGTGCCTGGACTTTTTTTTTGATACAGGGTCTCACTCTGTCACCTGGGCTAGAGTGCAGTGATGTTATCGTAGCTCACAGCAACCTCAAACTCCTGGGCTCAAAGGATCCTCCTGCCTCAGCCTCCCAAGTAGCTAGGACTACAGGTGTGTGACACCACAAAAATTTTTCTATTTTTTGTAGAGACAGGGTCTTCCTATGTTGCTCAGGCTGGTCTTAAACCCGTAGGCTCAAGTGATTCTCTCATCTCCACTTCCTAAACTGCTGGGATTACAGGTGTGAACCACTGTGCCCAGACATTTTCCCTTATTGTTAATATCTTATAACACAATGGTACATTCGTCAAAATGAACAAGTTAATATTGATATATAACTATTAAGTATAAACTTCATTCCTATTTCACCAGTTTATCCACTAATGTTCCTTCTCTATTCTAGAATTCAATCCAGGACATTACACTGTACATAGCCCCATATTATTCTGAAGCACATCCTAGATATATAGTCTCATCTGTAAATACTGTCAGCCATCCATATCCATGGGTTCTGCATCTGTGGATTCAACCAACCACAGATAGGAAATATTTGAAACAGACCAACAAAAAGTATGATTGCATCTGTACTGAGCATGCACAGATATTTTTCTTGTCATTATTCCCTAAACAATACAATTTAACAACTATTTACATAGCAGTTACATTATATTAGGTATTAGAAATAATCTAGAGATGATGTAATGCACACAGGAAGATATGTGGAGGTTATTTGCAATTATTACACTATTTTATAGCAGGAATTTGAGCATGCGTAGATTTTGGTATCCATGGGGGTGCTGGAACCAATCCTCCATGGACACCAAGGGATGACGATATTTTAGTATACATCTCTAAAAGACAAGGACACAACTACAAAGCCATCATCACTTCCCCCAAACATCAACAATTCCTTACTATCAACCATTTTCTTGCAGATGTCATGTCCTTTTTAATATCTTTTTTCCCTGATCCTGGAACCAAACCTGACCCAAACAATATAATTACTTTCCACATCTTTTAAATCCCTTTTACTCCATAGGTTTCTCCTCCATTTTTCTCTCTTTTTCTTTGCAATTAATTTGTTGAAGAGACTAGGTGGTTTGTATTGTAGTATTCTATAACCAAACATTTCTGATTACATCCTTGAGGGATAGTTTTACATGTTCCTCTATCCTTTGCATTTCCTGTAAACTGGCTCTAGAGCTTGATCAGATTAATTAATTCATTCATTCAATTAGTTCTGGCAATAATATTTCGTAGAGAGTAGGGGGTTCTTCCACAGTAGGCACACACTGTCTGGTATCTCTCTTTCTCATGTTTGTGGCTGTTGATATCTTTTATTATAGAGGCCACAAACCGGTGATATTGTAATTCTAACATTTCTTCTTCATTTACAAGCTGGATACTTTATAAGGAGAATGTTCCCTCCACTTCTCACTTTGTTGTTGTGGAGTACATCATAGAGGAAAGCACGATAAATACTGATTCTTTTTTTACCTTTATTTGCCACTTTCAAAAATAACGAGTTGATCCCTTATTAGCATCCTCCCACGTTGACCAATTAATTTAGAGCCCAGAGGAGAACAAAGTGTTTCTTATGTGAAAGAGCTGAGTGCTTGAGACAAAGAGTGTTTAATATTCCCAGAATTTGAGGCTTGAGAGATCAAACACCAAAACCTGGAGAACTGAGAGCATATGAGGTAGCGAGAGAGAGAGAGAGCGCGAGCGCACACGCCACAAGCCATATCATCAGGGAAAATGAAAGTAGTTTTCTTACCTAAAAGGGAATTCAACAAAAGGTAGATGAGGGAGAGAATTAAAGGAAACCCAATAGAGCTTGGATATTGATGGGATTCTGAGAAGTGAAGGTAAAACAGAGAGAGTAACGCTTAGATATATTTGGTGGAATCCAAGCTGGGCGTTGCAGACTTTGTACCTCAGCTCTCAGAGTGTAGTTTGAGGTGGCTTTAACCTCTTACAGAAGCCTCAAGGCCAATCTGGTGCTGGAGCAGCCAGTATTGTCATGACAGAGTAGCATTGACCAAGGCAGGCATCTAAGCAGGGTGGCCCAAGGACAGCCTCACTATAGCCCCAGAGTAGTGCAGAGAGGGTGACTGTGAGTTCCTGGGCTCCAGGGTGGGGCTCAGAAGTGCTTTAGAGGACCATGAGGCTGCAGAAGGCCCTGTGGTTGGATGAGAATAGAGTTTAATGGATACCAGGTGAAGAGAGCTTCACGTCTAAATCCAGATGGGCAAGAGACCCATCTAAGCAGAGGCTGGTGGGACAGAGGGTGTCATGAGAACCGGGCACAGGAAATCAGATTATCCTGGCCCAGAAGGAGAAAGGGAGTTGGGACAGGGGAGAGCCCAGCCCTGAATTTGCCCAGTTATTGCCCAGAAGAGATTAGGTTATTTCCTTTTTTTCTGAATTGAAATAAACTTAGCTCAGAAGCTTCCATTTGCATACATTAGCAGAAAAACTTTATCTTCCCAATTCAAGGTTACATTCTAGTGAACCGATTTCTCTTACATAGACATAAAGAAAGTAAGATTACTGCCTATCCAGGACTGTAAACTGAAACGTCTGTGTAAGCGGTTGCATGCTCGAAAGGGGGTCAGCCTGGCTGCTTGAGCCAGCAGCTCGGCCTCAGGGAAGCAAAGAGGGAACACGCAGTCCCGGTGCGAAGCAGGGTGCAGGCGGGGGTGGAAAAGGAAGGACGTCCATCTAGAGCTGTGGCTGCTTCTCCTCTCAGAAGTTTGCATCAGATACGCTACAAGGTCGTGAGGACTTAACTTCGATTGTAAACTAGTACCTGCCTAAGAAACCTGTGGACCTCTCTCTAGCCTCGATCAGGTAAAAGACGTTCTTAGCCGGCATCGTCAGGTCTCACCTCCAATCACACCTCCTTCGATCCGGTGAGCACGTCGGGCGGGATGTCGGTCCGCCCCGCGGCATGCGCAGGACTCTTCTGGATTTACCCCCGCGGGATGCTAGAGCCGGGCGTGCAGACCGCCGTCTGCGCCTGCGCGCTCTCTCTCCCGTGCGTCGGGCGGAGGGATCCGGGCCAAGCGCAGACGGGGCGCACCGCGAGGCCGCGTGTCTCGGGCCTCGCTCCCACGCTGCCGCGGGGCGGGTTCTGTCTCACTCTCCCCGGGGGGTAGCGAGCTGTCGCTCTGCCTGCTCAGCGCTCGCTCCTTGTTTGAGGAAACGCTTTTCCTCCTCTCTCCAACCAGGGAGGGCTCACTGGGTCATATGACCCAGGCCAACCAATAAGAATTTTTCCCTGAGGCTTTTTTTGTTCTTTTTGGCTTTTATTTGTAAGCCAGGGAGAGAATGCTTTCCTCTATGGTGGAGGAGCTGGGGAAACGTAAGAAATTGGTAGCCATGGGTTCAGCCTTGAGGGAAAACGTGGCATGTAGAGAACCACAGTGGAGAGAAAGGTAGAGAATCCTGGTTCCGATGAGTTCTGGTTCCTTTTAGCTCTAGGCCTTATACTGCTGCCTTTACTGTAAGTAGGAGATGCCGGACGACCAAGCCCGCTTCTGGCGTAAGCTAAATACAACTTCCTTTTATTTGTAATCGGAAGAGCATTAATTGAATTAGTTAATGGAATCAAACCAAAGTCAGTCCCACGTGGGCTAACATTGGGAAGGCATGTGAAGCGTCTCAGCAGGAACTCCTGGCCCGCAGACGTGGTCCTTGAATGGCAGAATACTGGCCCTACTTTCACTTGGGAAAAATAAATTCTAGATAAACAAAAGAAGTGGGCCAATTGACTTCAGGTTCTTTCCACAAACATTTTGAGCTATTGTTCTGTTTTTCCATGAAGCCCACTGTGTACCCCAGTCTTCAAAACTCTGTGACTTTGACTGCCACAGATAGGATTCCTTCTATATTCTTTTACTAATCTCCAGTGTAAAGGCAATTCCTGCATGTCTTTCTTCTGGGCAACTAAAAACAACCCAACTAATACAACCACAATCAATGCTTCTCAGTGGGTACCGTCAGAGTCACCATAAACCTTTTTAAAAGACAGAATTTTGGGATAAAGGAGTTTGAAAGCTACACAGGTGATGCCCCAAATGCACCCTGATAAGATTCCCGTTAGTGGATTTTCTTTCAAATTCTGTGATTGTGGAAGAGTTGTTTAGATAGACATTAGGTATTGGTGGGTGGTCAGTGAGCTATATCTATATGTAACTAGGTTAAAGTCCTAAAATAAGTGGTCAGCCTATGAACAGATATTCATGTTTCCAGTTTAGAAATATCTGCTGTCAGTTTGACTTCCTTCTTCCAGAAATAGATGTCACACTTTGAATTTAAAATATTTTGGGAGCATCATAGGCTTAAACATGACATTTCTTTCTATTTTCCTGTTTCTCTCACACTCTCTCATATCCTTCTGGTTGTAATTTCAGCAGCCCTAAATTCCCAACATCAAACGGAGGTTAAGTACCGTGTTATTTAAACAAGATGAGTGTATTTGATAATGACGGAGTAAGGAAAGTGGAGGAGGAACAAAGCGGGGAGGAGCAGTAACTCCCCACAGCAGGGCGTGAGGAGATACGCCCGAGCAATACCATATCCAGGGTCTGCTCAGTACAAACACTGCTGACTAAACATTATAATTCATCTCCCTAAATTTTTATGTTTCCCACTTTGGAAAACAACTATGTCTGGTATATAATTTCACCCTTTTATTATGACATTTGAGAAAGTAGCCAAGACTGGTTAGATTTAATTATCCCCATCAAGTTATTTTCGATGTCAGTTTCTACAAGTCATTCACAAATGGGCAGATGGTAGAAGCATGTTATTCCAAAATGGCCAGGCTTATGTAGAGCTAGAGAAAAACACTGACTTCCTTCTTCAATGTTGGGGGGATGTGAATAAATATCCTGGATGTTTGCTTTGGTGATCTCATTGTATGATTTTAGAAGAACCATCAGCTGTTCTGTTTCTATTTAAATAATCTTTTTTTTTTACATTAGTATCATGATTATTTTATTCTTTTATGCATATTACCCAAGCAAAAACATAGTTTAGTTTAGTTCATAGACATACATTTTTTTTTTATTCACCATGTGAGAGCTGTAATAGAAAAGAAAAGTAAAAAGTCATAGGAGTACTCCAGTTTATTTTTCAGTTCAATTTTAATTTTATTTGTGTACATTTATAGGGTGCATGTGCAATTTTGTTGCATGCATAGATTGAGTAGTGGTCAAGTCAAGGCTTTTAGGGTGCCCATCACCTAAACAACTTACACTGTACCCATTAACTAATTTCTCTACATCCTCACTCCTCCCGTGCCCTCACGCTTCCAAGACCCCATTGTCTATTATTCCACTCTTTACACCCTGTGAACACATTTTTTTTAGCATCCACTTATGAGTGAGAACATACAATATTTGTCTTTGTATGTCTGGATCATTTCACTTAAGAACTCTAGTTCCATCCACATTGCTGCAGAAGACATGATTTCATTCTTTTTATTGCTGAATAGTATTCCATTGTGTATATATACTACATTTTCTTTATCCAATCCTCTGTTGATGGACACAGGCTGATTTTATATATTTTAAATGGAGTATTTAATCCACTTACTTTCAAAGTTTTTGTGGCTATAAGAGGTTGTGTTCCTGTCATATTGTTAATTGATTTCTAGTTGTTTTCTAAATTCTTTGTTTTGTTCTTTTCCTCTTACTTTTTGTCATTGTGGTTTGGTGGAAATCTGTAGTAGCACCATTTGATTCCTTTCTCCTCCTTTGTGTGACTGTTTTGCCAGTGAGTTTTATACTTTCATGTGTCTTCATGATGTTAAATGTCATCCTTTCATTTCCAAGTTTAGGATTCCCTTGAGCATTTCTTGTAAGGTTGACCTAGTGGTGATGAATTCACTCAGTATTGGTTATCTCGGAAAAACTATTTCTCCTTCATTTAGGAAGATTAATCTTACTGATTATAAAATTCTTGGCTGACACTTTTTTTTCTTTTAACACTTTGAATATATTGTCCTATTCTCATCTGGCCTGAAAGTTTCTGCTGTTAGCCTAATGGAATTTCCTTTGTAGGTGACTAGATGCTTTTCTCTTGCTGTTTTTAGAATTCGCTCTTTCACTTTGATCTTAAATAGTCTGATTATAATGTGCCATGGAGAAGTCCTTTTTGTGTTATATTTGTTTGGGGATCACTGAGCCTCCTGTATCTGGATGTATAAGTATCTTCTAGACTTGAGAAGTTTTCACCTATTATTTTGTTAAATAGGTTTTCAAACACTTTTGTTCTCTCTTTGTCTACAGCGATATTGATAACTTATATATTTTGATCATGTTATGGTGTCCTGTATATCATGAAGGCTTTGTTCATTCTCTTAAATTATTTTTTCTTTATTTTTGTTTGACTGGATTATTTCAAAAGACCTATCTTCAAGTTTTGAAATTTTTTTAATCTGCTTGGTCTAGTCTATTATTGAAGTTTTCAAATATATTTTGTATTTCCTTCAATGAATTTTTCAGTTCCAGAATTTCTGTTTTTTTTGTTTCTTTTCCTTTTTTAAAAAAATATCCATCTTCTTGGTTAATTTCTCATTCACATCCTGAATTATTTTTCTGAGTTCTTTGTATTGGTTTTTCAGATTCCTCTTGCATCTCACTGAGTTTCTTTAAAATCAGTATGTTAAATTCTTTGTCTGAGATTTCAAGGATTTCTTTTTGGTTAAATTCTATTGCTGGAGAATTACTGTGTTCCTTTGGGTGTGTCACATTTCCTTACTTTTTTATCTTTCTTGTGTCTTTACATTGATATTTTGTGCATTTGGTGTAACAGTTGTTTCTTCCTAGTTTTGAATTTAATTTCACAGGATTGGGGGGCAGCTTTTTCCTGAAGATGTGTCTGTGGTGTTGGTTAGGTAGGGTCCTTTGGCTTTGCTTTTGGGTGCATGCAGCAGTGAAGTCTCTGTTTGATTTCTTTGGCTATAAACAATAGTGGAATTGATGGTTTCCTCTGTGTGTTAGGGTGCAGTTATTAATGGAGGTTGTGGTGAGGTTGTGCTGGGTCTGGAAGGCCAGGTGACCTGTCATCAGGCTTCAATAGTAGTGGTAGTGGGCTAAGCATGTCTATCCTTTTGCCCTGGGTGGTTTACACTGGCAACTGTGTTGGAGATCCAGGTGGGCCAATACTTGGGCCTCTAGGTGGCTTTCCTGAATGCTGGTTATGGTAGTGATGTACTGGGCAGGTGAGCTGGCTTTATGAGTCCTAGGGTGGCCAGTGTGGCATGGGCAATGGCAGTAGTGGTGGTGAGATGCTTTTCTGTATCCTAAGTTCTGTGTACTTCTGTTGGCAGTGGTTGCAATGATTGTGCAGTATGGCCTCCAGGCCAGTAGGTGGTGCTTCCAGGTAGGAGCCAGCTTGCAGGTAGAGGCAGTAGGGTGTTTGGGTACAACCTCAGGACTCTGAGAGGAGTGTTCAGTTGTCCCATGTTTGTGGTTTGAGTTGTGCAATACCCCAGACCCTGGACCCTGCACTCTGTCTCTGGGGAGAGGGGGAAAAGCTGGGTAGAGATGGCCTGGGCTGGTTTGTGCCCATGGCCCCAGCCATGATGGGTGGGAGTAGGGTGGTCTTCAAGCCTCTGGGGAATACCTGGCTAAGGGATAGCTGCTGTGGCACTGAGGTTTTACCATGGGGAGGGTGGGGCCAACCCCAGTGGCCATAGCCTTTGTCTGCAGGTGGGGGATGTGTGTTCCTCTAATGCTGCAGTCCCAGTGGGGCTCAATCGCCAGTCCTGGATGTTGTGGTCAGACCCAGCAATCCATGCCTGGCTTGCAACTTAGCCTTGGGATGTAGAAGCCCCTGCCCAGCTCAAGACCAAGCCTCCAAGGCAATTCACTTCCCACCCAAGTCCTAGGAGTGGCACCCCTTTCCCAACAGCACTGGTAGCCACACTATGCTCACTTCTAGGTCATGGCTGCAGGAACACAACCCCTGCTCATGCCCCAGTTCCACTAGAAATAGCCTGAGTTTCCCTAATGCCTAGGACTGGTGCTGCTGGTCTCCAGGATGGCACATACTCTATTAATAGCTAGTATTGAAAATGGTGTCTTGCTGTAGCCACTTATATTGCAGACAGGTGTGGGATCCAGGACAACTGCCCTCCCTGGAGCAGTTCCTTCTCCCTGTCTCCTGGCTGCTGTGAACTTAGAGTCAGAGCTTGGGTGGGTCAGGGTGCTCTCCTGTGGCCTGGAGTGTACTGTTCCCCAGTGGGAAAGTGGACCACAGAAAGATGATCACTCACCCTCTCTCCATATTTGGGAATCATTCTCAGTTCCTTGTTGGTCATGGCCAAGCAGACTGCGAGTTTTTCTTCTCCTTCCTAGTTTTTGGGGTTTCTTATTGCTTTTCTGTTGAATGCCCATTTTCCCTCTTGGATAGTGTATTCAAAGTGTGATTGTCTACATAATATTTGGATTCTTCTAAGTGGATGAGGCATGCACAAAAGGCTCCTAGTCAGCCATCTGTAGGTGAGGTGACTAAGGGCTTTGTCGACCTGGACTGTCAGCTGCAGAGCAGGTACAGGGAGCAGACCCCAGAAGGGCGTGTGGGGAGAAATGTGCCCTGGGAGAAGAGGGGACACAGGGAGTGTGAGCATGGGGAGGGTGTACGTGGGACCAAGGAGGGTGTACCTCTTTAAGTAATCTTAGGAATGTGACCCCACTGAGTGTTTTCAGTCAGAGATAATAAAATAAGGAATGTTATAATTGTTTTTCACTATTTATTGTTATTATTTTCTTTATGGTATTATCTTGAACTTGGATTTGAAATATTTATTTATCCTGATTCTATGACCTCATCTGAATGTGGCAGATGGACAAATGGAATTTGGACTCTTTGAAAATCTTTATTTTGCAGTAGTCTTAGTTTAGGTAATGATATACCCTTGGACTGTGTATGTGTTCAAAATGTACCATGTTCGGACATTTTTAGTTAGTAGCATAAACCTTTTAATTATTGCTTAAATATAAACAAGTATTTCTTTTTTAAAAGACATATCATGGGTAAAGAATAAAATAAGCACATATACTGAATGGCTGGATTAGAAAAACAAAACTCTGAAAAACTTGTAAAAGTAAAAACGTTAGTATTTTTATGACCATGTTACATTATATTGCATAACACTCAGTAATTTGATTTATTTAAGTTATTGATAATATAATAAATAGGATGTAAAAATTCTGAGATGTTACCCTTCTTGCAAGCTAGCAAGTTATCCTGCCACAATTTTCATGTTGGCAGAAAATATGAAACTCTTGGGTCAGAGACGAAAAACCATTTATTATTCACAGCAATAGTAATAGCCAGGGTATTAGCATATGCCCCAGTTTTCTAAGCCATGATTTCTATAGGGCTACACAAAGAAGCACAGGTGATCCCTGCACTCACAGTGGTTGTGTTACAGGAGAAAAACCTTGAGCTTCTCCTGACTCTTTTATAATGGGCAGTAACCTGCCTGACTTTGCCCTGAGAGATATTCATTTTAACCAGACAAAAACCAAACATGCCTTGTTTTCTTTGAAGGGGAACACTGTCTCTATCTTCCAAGGCCTTTTACTATATAAACATCCTAGAAAATAAAGTCTGGCAAAAAAGGCTCTACTCCCAAGATGTATGAAAACAAGGAGAAACTAAAGAGAATTGTCTTTCAATAGATGCATTATACATAAATGTAAGTTTCTTTATTTTCCTGTAATTAAATTGAACTGAGCTTTGAAATCTCTTTTTTTATGGCATAAAACTTAAACTTGTCAAGGTAAATTCAGTCACTTTGAGCTTAAAATATATTTTCATTTGTAAATTTTAATTAATTTGGGATTCTTATACTGTTTTTCTGCATCCCTCTTAGGAGTGACAATATAGTAGCAAACACTTAAAATAGTACTTATAGCCACCATGTAATTATTCTAAGCCCTTTATATACATTAATTCATTCAATCCTACAGGTAGACTATAATATTATCTCCACTTTAAATGTGTAAAAATTAAGGCACAGAGAAGTCACATTGCCCCAATCACCTAAGCAGCAGAGCTTGGATTCTGATCGAAGAGTCTCCAGAGTAGGTGCTCCTCACCCATGCTACGTTACCTCTCTGCTTTCTAAGGTCTCTGGGCTCCCTGTGTTCCTGGGGCTTATATGTTGTCTATGCATCTTACCCAGGTTTGATCCAGCCCACTCTTGCCTGCACTGTCAGGTCTTATCCCATAGCATAGTCTCTGTCTTTGTCAGTTCAACTGTTGGGCACTTGTGGGACCATCTGCTCACTGCCACCCACTTAGGAGCTCCTGTTCAGGGATTCAGAGCTCCATGCTGGCTTGGGGCAGAGAGCTGTGAAGCCTGCATCAACACTGTCCCTCAGCCATTGCATTTCCGTTACTCAGGTGCCCTGCCCAAAGCATGGTTTGATTCTTAGTTCTGCCACTTGCTAGTGGTATGACCTTCAGCAACTAGGCATCTCTCTACCAGTTTCTACATCTCTGAAGGGGTGATAATAATACTGTTTTTCTCAGAGGGTTGATGTAAAGATTAAGTGAGTTAATTTATACCTGACAGATAAATGTGTTATGTGAAGTACTTGTTAATATAGTATTATACCTTAGAGGAACAATAGGAAAAGAGTTTTAGAGTATAGAATTGATCAAAATTTATAACAAATAAAACATTTTAAGTTCAATGTGTTTGAGTTTACCTTGACAAGTTTAAAATTTCCACCATGGACTTTATAAACACTGTATACTTAGGCTACACTAAATTTATAAAAAAAAAATTTCTTTCTTCAATAATAAATAAACCTTAGCTCATTGTAACTATTTTACTTTATAAACTTTAAAGATTTTTTTAACTTTTGGAATTTTTTGTGATAACACTTAGCTTAAAACTCAAATGCATTGTCCAGCTGTACAAAAATATTTTCTTTCTTTAAATCTTTATTCTATAAGCTTTTCCTATTTTAAATTTTTTTTAATTTTTAGGTTTTACTTTTTAAACATTTTTTGTTAAAAACTAAGACACCAACACACACATTATTCTAGGCCTACACAGGGTCAAGATCATCAATATCGCTGTCTTCTACTTCCATGTCTTGTCCGCCTGGAAGGTCTCCAGGGAAATAACATGCATAGAGATGTCATCTCCTATGATAACAATCCCTTTTTCTGGAATACCTCTTGAAAGAACTGCCCGAAGCTATTTCCCAGTTAACTTTATTATTTTTTTAATAAGTAGAAGGCGTATACTATAAAATAACAATAAAGAGTAAAGTATAGGATCAGGTGTGGTGGTGCACACTTGTAGTCCTAGCTACTCAGGAGGCTGAGGCAGGAGGATTGCTTGAGGCCAGGAATTTGAAGCTGCAGTGGACTACGATCATGCCTGTGAATAGGCATTGCACTCTAGCCTGGACAACATAGTGAGATCCCGTCTCTAAAAAAAACTGTATAGTATAGTAAATACATAAACCAGCAACAGAGTTGTTTATTGCCATTATAAAATATTATGTACTGTGTATAATTATTTGGGCTACACTTTTATATGACTGCCAGAGCAGTAGGTTTGTTGACAACAACATCGCAACAAACACATGAGTAATACACTGTGCTACGTTAAGGTGACTATGATGTCACTAGGCAATAGGAATTTTTCAGCTCCATTTTAATCTTATGGGGCCACTGTGGTGTATGTGGTCCCTCATTGATCAAAATGTCATTTTGTAGTGCATGACTGCAATTTACATAAAATGTTCCAACTCCTAAAAACTTTGGAATGTGTTTTAGAAAGTGACTGTTTGTGATTCTGACAATTAAAAAATAGTTTTCAGTTCTTATGTCTATTTGAACTTGCTAAGTTTAAGAAAACCAATTGATGTCAATGGCTCCATTTTCTGTTTTGTTTTAGTTTTCCCTGAAAGCAGGGCAGGGACTAGGTCAAAATGAGTGAGGCTAGTCAGGTACTTGCTTTGGGTGCAAAATTTTGGGGGTGCCCAAAGTTTAGTAATCAAGGTAAATTATATTTTGATGCAATATTTAAAAAAATTTATTCAAAAAATCCATGATGAACAAAATGTCAAATTTTAAACAAAAACACAGCAGTATTGGCCGGGCGCAGTGGCTCATGCCTATAATCCTAGCACTCTGGGAGGCCGAGGTGGGAGGATCGCTTGAGCTCAGGAGTTTGAGACCAGCCTGAGCAAGAGTGAGACCCCATCTCTACTAAAAATAGAAAGAAATTAGCTGGACAACTAACAATATGTAGAACAAATTAGCTGGGCATGGTGGTGCATGCCTATAGTCCCAGCTACTTGGGAGGCTGAGACAGAAGGATCGCTTGAGCCCAGGAGTTTGAGGTTGCTGTGAGCTAGGCTGACGCCAGGGCACTCTAGCCCAGGCAACAGAGTGAGA
>CAUYRT010024114.1:0-42672 GCA_963574885.1 Lepilemur ruficaudatus | reverse complement strand
TCCCAGAGTGCTAGGATTACAGGCGTGAGCCACCACTCCCGGCCAAGGAGATGATCATTTTCTATAAAGGTAGATGTTTGTTGATGTATCTCTGTTATACTCTGTGTGTACAGAGATAAGTGTCTGGAGTTACATTTGCCTAGATTGCTGAGATTTAAGAGGTTTTTTGAAATTGTTCTTCATTGTATGGTTCTGCCTTGTTTGATGTCTTTTTAATAAGCGTGTTTCATTTTTATAAAAGCACTAGAATGGTTTCCCAGAAACAATACGCCAAGATAGTCAGTGATTAATTTCTGGTAGTAGGAACACTGACGTTTTGGTTTCTGTAATTTTATACAACTTAAACTTCAAAAATGCATTTAAGAAAAATCAGAATAATTACGTGAAAAATAGAAATAAAAATCTATAATTTCCAAACCCGGAAAAGAGAGTAATAAAAGCGTTAGCAATCAAATGTGAAGCAGGACAGGAATTGGAGAGAAAAAAAAAAGTGGCAAAGAAAACATACAAAATAAGACAGTAAAAGCACGTCCAAATAGATCGTGTCAATATTCAGAATAAACCTAAACAGATTTAATTTACAAATTAGAAGACGGAGTCTAACAGATTGGATTTTTTTTTTTTTTATCTAGTGACATGTTGCTTCCTACAAGAGACCCACTAAGACAAATGACCCAGAAGGGCTGAAAACAGGAGAATGGAAAAGGATATTATTGGAACAAGAACAAAACAGGATAGCAATATTAGCAGCAGATAAAATCAAACTGAAGGCAAAAGCATTTCAGAGATAAAGAACTCTAAGTAATTATAAAAGGAAAGGACTCACCAAGCAGATACGGCAGTCACGAATTTCATGGACCTCACAGCAGCAAAGCCTCGAAAATATATAAAGTAAAACTGACAATTACAAGAAGAAACTGATAAATCTATAATCAGCGCGGGAGCCTCTAACTCCCTGTACCAGAAGCTGTTTCTCCAGACAAAAATTACTTACGATACAGAAGCTTTGCACACCACTCTAGCAAGCTTGATCTAGCAGATATATAAAGAATCATGCAGGCAACAAACAGAAAATGTGCATTATTTTCAAGAAAACAGGAATATTTACAAATAACCAAGCTTGCGGTAGAATACAACAGACAGTCTCAACAAACATTCAGAAAATCAAATAACAACAAATATTATTCCCAAACCCCAACGTAGTTAAATTAGAAATCGATAATTAAAAGAAAAAATATAGAACATTTTAAAATGACTCTTCTACGTTACTTGCGTGTGAAAAGTGCAAATCGCAAAATATTAAAATATTCAGGGCTAAATGAAAACAAGAGTTCTGTGTATGATAAGAGTGGTGGGATGAAATCAATGCAGCTCTCGATAAATTTGTTTAAGTTAAAAATAAGGTGAGTGAAAATAAGCGTCATGCAACTCAAGCAGAAAATTAAAAGTCAAAAAAGTAAAAGGATGACAACGATCTCGGTGAAGGACGAGAATGTGAGTCGTTTATCGAGGAAGCCCCCTCAGAAGAAACTAAGAAGGGGGAATGTAACAAGGACAGAGGTGATTTGTCTCACCTCGTCTCAAAAGAGCCGGGACGTAGCCGGGCGTGGTGGCGCGTGCCTGTAGTCCCAGCTACTGGGGAGGCTGAGGCAGGAGGATCGGTGGAGCCCAGGAGTTTGAGGTTGCTGTGTGCTAGGCTGACCCCACGGCACTCTAGCCCGGGCAACAAAGTGAGACTCTGTCTCAAAAAAAAAAAAAAAAAAAAGAGCCAGGACGTCCTCCCATCCAGCCCGTTTGGAGCTACAGGCTGCCTGAGGGTGGGAAGGATGAAAACCTCGGGCTTCTATCCAGAATATATTTTTTAAAAATCTCAAAACTCAACAATCGGGGAAAAAAAAAAAACAAGCCAACACAAAGCGGGCAAAAGATTTGAAAAGGCATTTTGGCAGAAATGGTATACAGGTGGCAGACAAACACAGGTAAAGGTGCTTCTACATTATCAGCCACTAGGGATACGAGAATTAAAACCACAGTGAGCTACCGCTGCGTACCTATTAAAATGATTAAAGTTTTTTTAAACCTGCCCATTCCAGCTGCTACCTGGGACGCAGAGCCGCAGGAACCGTTCAGCCATCACTGGTAGGAATGAAAAATGTTAGGGCCGCTACGGAAAAAGCAGTTTAGCGTTTTCTTATAACATTAGACACGCAGTTACCGTGTGACCCAGCAATCCCAGGCTCAGGTACTTCAGCAACAAATTGAAAACTTACCTTCACATAAAATCCTGTACATAAATGTTTATTCATGGTACTCAAAAAACTGGAAACAAGGTACATGTCTTCAGCTGGTGAATGGATAAATTGTGGCGTAGACATAAAGTGGATACTATGTAGCAATGAAAAAAAGAGCACAGTTTTGAAAATACAACGTGAATGAGTTTCAAGTGCATTATACTGCCTTACACCAAACGCAAAAGGCTACATGCTGTACGATTCTGTTTTTATGACATCTTGGAAGAGCCGAAATTATGGGGATGGTTGCCAGAGGTTGGGGTACGAAGAGTTGATTGGCTGGGGGTGGGGGGAGGGGACGGGCCTCCCCTGTATATCCTGACATTTGTCAGAACTTATAGAACTAGACGCCAACAAGGATACACTTTACCGTATATAAATTAAAAATGAGTAAAAACAATTTTATCACAAAAACAATATTGAAAATGAAAGAGAGGGCATCACACATGCAGAAGCAATATTTTGCAATCGTAAGAAAGCAACACGAATAACTTCATGCCAGTCAATCTGAAAATACACTTGATAGGGACAATTTTTGAGAAAAGCATAAATTACTAATATTGACTGAAACTTGAATGTTCAAAGAACCATTAAATAAATTGTATTTGTTGCCAGCCAAAAATCTCCTTCCTCAACAGACAGCAAGCCAAAATGGTTTTCTGTGCGAATCTTTCCTAGATTCTAAATTCTACAGCCCTGTTAGTGAAAGTAATCTCTTAAAAACCTTATGTCAGTGAACAGAAAAAGGAAAATATCCCATTCACACTATGAGACTACTGTAACTCCAACACCAAAACCAGATAAAGACAGTACCAGAGGACAAGCACAGACTTGTTTGCGTCAGTGTCTATATAAATATATCTGCGTATATTATATGTTATATAAAATATATAATAGGAAGATTCATTGAGAATCCTGGAATCAAGACCAGCACCCAAAATCAGTGGTTTTTCTGGAATGCAGTAATAAACTATGAGAAAGTGTCATTTTTTAAAAGTAACACTCATAGGCTGGGCGCAGTGGCCCACGCCTGTAATCCCAGCACTCTGGGAGGCCGAGGCGGGAGGATCGTTTGAACTCAGGAGTTTGAGACCAGCCTGAGCAAGAGCGAGACCCTGTCTCTACTAAAAATAGAAATTAATTGGCCAACTAAAAAAATACATAGAGAGAAAAAATTAGCCAGGCATGGTGGCGCGTAACTGTAGTCCCAGCTACTCGGGAGGCTGAGGCAGGAGGATGGCTTGAGCCCAGGAGTTGGAGGTTGCTGTGAGCTAGGCTGACACCACGGCACTCTACAGCCCGGGCAACAGAGTGAGACTCTGTCTCAAAAAAAAAAAAAAAATAGTGACACTCATAGTAGCTATAAAAACTAAAAATAAAAGCAAAAAAGCTGTTTAGTGTATTTATGAAAAATATTACAAAGAATATAAAACCACCAAAATAAATGAAACTATGTACTGTGTTTGCTGATAAGAAGACTCATTATTATAAAGATGCCAAATTTTCCTCTATTAAACTATAAAATCGAAAGTATTCCTGTTACGATTTTAACACTTTTTAAGTGGAGCTCGGCCACCTGGTCCTACGGTTCACGCGGGTAGGGCCGGAAGGGCAGCCGGGACGATTTAAGAAAGAAGATCTATCATAGAACCAGCGTCGTCAAAACGTGTGTTGTACAGGAAGACAGGCAGATCGGTGGAACACGGAGAAAGCACTGAAACACGGACACGTATGTACGTCTGTGTATGTGCACATCCATACAAAATGCAGAGACGGTGATATGCATTTCTCTGTGTGTATATATGACAATATTTGTTTTTATATAGAGATCTATAGCTCTGTATACACTATATGTATTTCTGCATGTTTCATTATTTACAAAAAAGGCATTCTAAAATTTATAAAATTATAAATGTGGAAATGCAAAAAGATTCAGAGAATCTTTTCATCTTCTTCCCCAGAATTTCATCTTCTTCCCCAGATTTAGGGCAATGTAACTGACAGATAAATTGGTACGTATTTGAGGCGTGCAACATGACGCCTTGACGTACACATAGATTGCGAAGTGGTTATCCCCGTCAAGTCGGTTAACACACTCGTCACCTTTGCGGTGGTAAGAGTATTTAAGATCTACTCCCGTAGCAAATTTCACCTATACGATACAGCATTATTAACTACGGCACCGGGCTATCCATTCGATGCCTAGCAGTCATTCATCTTACGTCTGGAAGGTTGTACCTCTGACCAACGTCCACCCACTTTTCCCGCTGCGATCACCATTCCGCTCCGTTCCCCCGAGCTCCTCTTGCACAGAGCCCGCGTGTAAACGAGATCATACAGTATCCGTCTTTTCCTGCCTGACTTACTTCGCTGAGCATAATTCGTTCCAGTTTTCCATTTTTTGCACACACAGAACATCTTCTTTATCACTCATCGTTTGACAGACACGTAGGTTGTTTCCGTTTCTCGGCTATTATGACAAATGCCGCAGTGAACACAGCAGGGCAGATATCTCTCCGACGCGCTGATCTCCCTTCCTTCTGCTCCGTGCCCAGCGGCGGGTTTGCTGAATCACAGGGCAGTTCCGTTTTTAATGTTTTGAGGAAACTCAGTACTATTTCCCATAATGGCTACGCCAATTTACAATCCCACCAACAACACACAGGGTTCTCTTTTCTCCACATTCCCACTAATACCGGTTCTCTCGCCTTCTGGAGACAGCCATCCTAACAGGCAAAAGGTGAAATGTCACTGCGGTTTGGATTTGCATCCGTCCGACGATCAGTGACGCTGGGCACCTTGCCACGTACCTGTCGGCCATTTGCATGTTTCTTTGAGAAAGTCTATTCAGGTCCTTTGCCCAGTAGAAATACGGTTGTTTGTATTTTTGCTACTGAGTTGTGTGAGTGCCTTGTACATTTTAGATATTAACCCTGTATCAGATACGTGAGTGACTAATATTTTATCCCATTCCATAGGCTTCCTTTTCATCTTGCCGATTGCTTCCTTTGCTGTGCAGAAACTTCTAGTTCCAGGTAGTCCCACTTCTTTATTTTTGCTTTTGCTGAGTGTGGTTTCGATGTCCCATCGGGATTTCTCAAAGACAATATCAAGAACACACACCATCAAAAAGAATAAAACGATAAATGTGATTACATTAAAATTGTAACACTTCAGTGTGCTCAGGATATTCTCAACAAAGTTAAAAAACAAATTGTAATCTGGGATTATATGTCCCAACACATATAATCCACACGGTATTAGGATCAAGATTTACGTGAAGAGCTCCTACAAGGCAATTAGAAACAAATAGTTTAGTGGTCATATTCACAAGAGATAAAACTCTGATGAACCAAAGGCGTAGGAAATGCTGCTTAATTCTGCTGATATTCAGATAAATGCAAATCAGAACAATGAGATGCAATTCTGTATCACGGCGCATCACCGGATTGGCTCAAATTTTTTAATCTGGCAATGCCAAGCGGCGGCTACGGCCGAGGGGAAATGAAAACGTTCACAAGTTGTTGGTGGAAATTAAAATTGATCTAACCACTTTGAAAATCCATTTGGCAAAATCAAATAAGGGTGAAAGGAGAGGGACCCTGCCACGCTCTGCGATGCCTCCTCCGGGCGCCAAAGAGGAATGTCGCGTACGGGCCGGGAAGACCTGCTCCGGGTTGGTCGTTGCTACCGTCTGAAGTCCATCCACAGGAGAGTGGACGATTCCAGTATATTCGTGCGATGAAACACAACCCCACTAGTGAAATGAGTGGACTGAATTATCTCAACAGGGGCAAAGCTCACAAGCATAACGTCGCCTAAAAAGAAATAAAGTTGCAAGCACGCAGGTGCGGTATGACAGACACCATTTTCTTAAAATGTGGATCAGACACGGCAATCACATGTAGTGTTCAGGGATACACACATACGAGGCAAAAGTGTGGAAATCTGACAGGGAAGGACTCACTCCCCTCCCGGGAGGGCCCTGGGCAGGGGCGGTAGAAAAAAGGCTTTAGCTCTGTCTCCATTTTCCTCAAGAAAGAAGAATGAGGATAAAAGCAGAGAGGAAGGGAAGGAGGGGATAAAAATACAGGTGGTGATGAAACAGGGGTCATTGCCGTATTTCCCCATCTGTTGTGAATTTTGTTTGAGTTATTTTATCACAAAAATAAGGAAAAGAAGGGAGGGATGAGGTAGGGAGGAAAAGATTAGGTAGAAACTCACCAAAATGTTTGGAGCAACCATCTCAGGGTGGGGCATTTGGAAGGATTTTATTCTCTTATTTGCATATGTTCATATTTCCTAAATTATCCCCACTAAGCATGTATGACTTTTACAAGCTGCACGAAAACAATAAACGCCCTTTTGAAAAGCACCTCGCTAAGCTGCTGTGATTTAAGAGCCTGGACTGCGGAAGACACGCGGGTATTTCGGACGCCGGGCCAGCTCCCGGGGCGACCGGTCCAGGGCAGGTTTCTGGGGGAGCTGATAAGTGAACAAGCAAATTTGCAGCCAGCTGGTATCGAAGCCGCCACCCCCGGGCCTCAGGAGGTGAGGGCTCCGGAAGCCGCCATCCCTCTGCCAGCGCCCCCCGAGGACAAGGGCTGCAACAGGAGATAAAAGCCAGCCTTGTTGTTCTCTCTGAAAATCTTTGGAAATGGAGGTGACAGTCCCCATAGCCAAATTACCGGCCCCCTGATGCGCTTGAAGACGTGGATGGGTGTCCCCTAAAACAGCCACCGCGTGGACGTGGGCGTGACCCTGTGTGCCACGCGTGGGCACCTGCTCAGCCACTCACGAGCTTTTATACGACTCAGGGAGACTCCCCCGTCCTGTCTCCGTGTGCAGTGGAAATGCTAGGGCTCAAAGCAGTCAATTAACTTGGCCAGAGCCGCCAGCTGGGGAGAGTCCACACCCCGGGAGGCCAGCTTGCGCCCTACTATGGACTGGCAGGCACCAGAATCAGGCTAAGGAGGGAAATGATATTGCACAGGGGTAGAACATTCCGTGGAGTCCTCAACCCTCCCAGAGAGCAGCCCCAAATGCAGGGACGGGACGCGCCTGTCTGGACATCAGCCCCTCCACACCCCGTCCCTGCAGCCAGGCCCCCAACCCCACGCAGCAGACGAGGTCCCTGGAAGGAGGAGAAGCTGCCAGTCACTGTGCCCGTCCCATCCTCCCACCTCCCACTCCCCACCTTAATTATCAGGCACTTAATGTTAATATATGAGAAGTTAAACTACCTCGGAAAGGGCTAAATGAACAGGAATGAGAAAATCCCAGTGTTTTGGGGCCATCTGTCCTTCTGATTGCTTTTAAAACTCTATTTCCCGACCAGGATCCATTGCAATCGAGCTCCGGGCTAGTCATTTTTTATCTCCATCAGGAAAAACACACAGTACTTAGAGCAGCAGGGGCCCTCTTAAGATCTAGGCAGGAGGGAACCCACGGGGCAGCTGTTCCCCCAAATTGGAAATGGCTCTGGGAGGCTATGCAGGTTTCTGAGCACCAGCCAGAGCCCTGAGCTCCGAGGAGGGAGAGGAGGAGGACTGGAACCTTCTGCACAGCCCCCTGACTTTCTGCCCAGGACCCCAGACCTGCCAGCCCCCAGCCTCAGCCCAGCTACCACACTGGGCGACTCCCTCTCCTCTCCCACAGGGCAAGTTCCAGGAAAAGTGGAACTCCCCGTTCTTATACGAAAGTACCCAAATTCGTTAGCAGTGGTAACTAATTTTAAAAGGCTCTAAGTACTCTCTAAACCCAATGAAATAAGTTTGTAGGCTGGATTTGGCCTCTGGGATGCCCTTTGATCTGTGGGCTGATGAGCAGCAGGTGTGAGTTATACAATGAAACAGGTGCCAGTTATACAATGAAACAGGAGTGAGTTATACAATGAAACAGGCGTGAGTTATACAATGAAACAGTTACACAATGAAACAGGAGTTATACAATGAAACAGGCATGAGTTATACAATGAAACAGTTATACAATGAAATAGGAGTGAGTGATACAATGAAACAGGAGTAAGTCATACAATGAAACAGTTATACAATGAAACAGGCGTAAGTTATACAATGAAACAGAGGTGAGTTATACAATGAAACAGGAGTTATACAATGAAACAGGAGTGAGTTATACAATGGAACAGGAGTGAGTTATACAATGAAACAGTTATACAATGAAACAGGAGTGAGTTATACAATGGAACAGTTATACAATGAAACAGGAGTGAGTTATACAATGAAACAGTTATACAATGAAACGGGAGTGAGTTATACAATGGAACAGGAGTGAGTTATACAATGAAACAGGAGTGAGTTATACAATGGAACAGAGGTGAGTTATACAATGAAACAGTTATACAATGAAACAGGCGTGAGTTATACAATGAAACAGGCGTGAGTTATACAATGAAACAGCCACAACAATGACAATCAATGGCAGGAGAGGACTGTCCCCTATCACACCCTCCCTAAACGCCAGACAGCCCATGCATGCTGCAGCCTCTGGCATGACCACCCCAGTGAGGTAGGATCACAGGTACCGAATGTCAGCAGCGCTGTGGACGGCAGGTCCGTGAACACGGGCAGCAGCCCACCCACGGCCTCTCCGCCCCTCTGCCACTGCGCCTTCCTCTGGGCGTAGGTACTGAAGTCGTGCAACTCGGGAGCTGGGCGAGGCCGGCACCGACCACCCAGGAGCGGGGTGGAGGCAGCCCTTGGCCAGCAGGGGCACAGGCATCGGTTGGTGAGTGCCTCAACCTCCCTCCCTTGCAGGGCCGATTCCAAGGGGCACTGGGCACGCTGTGTCAGGGGGTCCCAGCAAGAGCGAGCCCCTGTCGCCCTCGGCAGCAGCCAGCTCTCGCGGTGATGCACTGTACTCACTTTTCCTCCTCCCTGATCTCATCCCTCCAGTCTCTCACTCCATCGTCTCCCAAATAGGCTGCCCACATGCACGTTCTCCAGTCCAGCCTCTGCTTCCAGAGGAATCCAAATTAGGACACTGAAGCTCAGAGAGGTTGAGTAACTTGCCCAAGGCCACTCAGCCGATAAAGGAGAGACTGGGATTGAATAAGGACGGACCGGCTCTCACGTCCTGCTCTTAACAGCTGCCCTACTGCCTTCTTGAAGAAAACTAATCGGTTCCTCTAAGCCTATGGCCAGTTCTTGCCCTCTACGCCTGTCTGTCCAGGGAAAGCACACCAGGAATGAAGCACGCCTGCCGAAGAGCAAGAGTGGCCACCCTGCAACCAGGCAGAGCGGGTCAAATGCATGCCCAGAGGGTCCCAGGAAGAGTCCAGTAAGAGACACCCCTCCACCCCCCACGCCCCTGGCCATGTGGGCTCAGACATGGCTCCAGACCCTCCCAGGGCTGCTCTTCTCCCCCTTAGGAAGGGTCAGGAGAGCTGCAGGGGCTTTGAGCTCCCCTAGGGGTCAGGAAGACCTGTTCAAGATCAGCCTGGAATGTCAGGGCTGAACCAGGTAGGCCCTGTGTTCAACACAGGGAGAACTGAAAGGAAGCAAACCTCCCGAGACCCCACCGGGCCCGTGATGACAGGAGGCACATGAAATGAGCCATTCCCAGGGTTTCCCTCTTCCTGGGACCCAGTGCATGAGCCACCATCTCAAGTGAGAGGGAAGACACCAGACCCCGCCTCTACCTGATCTATCGGGGTCATGCCAGGAGGAAGGGGGCTGCATTGGAAAGAGGGTCCCCAGTATGAGGGAGGGGGTTTGTGAGGCTCGCCTCTCCAGCAATTCACTCAAAACTACTTATCAAGCCCGGGCGCGGTGGCTCATGCCTGTAATCCTAGCACTCTGGGAGGCCGAGGCAGGAGGATCGCTTGAGCTAAGGAGTTCGAGACCAGCCTGAGCAAGAGTGAGACCCTGTCTCTACTAAATATGGAAAGAAATTAGCTGGACAACTAAAAATATATAGAAAAAATTAGCTGGGCATGGTGGCGCATGCCTGTAGTCCCAGCTACTCGGGAGGCTGAGGCAGGAGGATCGCTTGAGCCCAGGAGTCTGAGGTTGCCGTGAGCTAGGCTGATGCCACAGCACTCTAGCCTGGTCAACAGAGTGAGACTCTGTCTTAAAAAAACAAAGAAAAAAAAAAACTACTTCTCAAGAGCACATAATGGACAATTAGGAGGTGAGCAGAATTACTGGGAGAAGACGGTCCTTGCAAAGTTGTTTGGAGACCTTTGATTTAAGCATGCCCCGAATTGGACACTGTGATCTCCCTTTTAAGAAAGTGCCACGGCCGCACCAGGGTCCCAGGAGGCAGATGCCCCTGCCTGTGCCCGGAATCCGGACACCCTTGCAGCCCGGAGCCCCCCATCTCACTGCACAAATTATTTCCCTGAAAGCTGCTGGAAAGGATTTGGGCTGTAATTAGAGTAAGGCCCCACAGGGTCACATTCGCAAATGTAATCGCATAATCGTCCAGAGCTCACTGGCACAGCGAGACGGCAGCTTCCCCAGGAGCAGAGCGAGGGGAGCTGGGGATCCTGAGACCACTTTCTCGTGCCCGCCGAGCCCAGAAGATGCTGAGGATGACTCTGAGGATCTCAGTTCCCCACGGAACCCGTCCTGGGTGTTCTTCCGTGACAGCCTTCAGGGTTGCCGTGGAAACTGCCAGAGGCGACCCAAGCTGGACGTCTCGGCCGGCTCCTGTCAAACACACCGGGAAAGGGACAGTGGCTTTGGGAGCCACCAGCTGCCTCCTGCCTGTTTCATAGAGATCCGTTCTCCAGCACGTGCGTCAGCCACATAGGCAAAGCGCGTAGACTCTGCCGTCTGCCAAGCACCGCCGAGCTGCAGATACCGGCTTGACCCTGTTTTGCTTCTGAAGTCAGCATAGACACACACACGGGGCTTCCCACGACGCCCGTATCGGTTCATTCTACCCCACAGAAACGGCCTGTTCACGGTGCTCCACTTCCCAGAGCTCTGTGAGGTCTCCCGTATATCTGCATGCAGAACTGAGAAAAAAACATCTTTTGTTGGTCCAAGTGTCCTAAATCTTGGTCCAAGAAAAAAAAAGTGGTGGCTGCGTAAGTAGACCGCAATTTCTGAAAGCTGTGACAATAAATCGCATTAATTTGGGCCCCATTAATCTGGAGTATGCGCTAATCCCACAGGCCTAGGAGAAAGCTTAGCTTTGAAGAAAGAGTCTGCTTTCTAAGCAAGGAAGGGTGCAGACAAGCCAACGTGTAACCTACTTAGACGCAGATGCCGGTCTTCAAGAAAAAGGAGCAGAACAAGCCATGCCTGCCTGTGAGTCCTAAGCCCGGTTCACCCTCCACCGTAGACATCAGCACCGATTCCAGCAACCACAGCATTTCTGCCAATGCTGGTGTCGGAGGGGAAATGCTTCTTGGCGGGGGTCCGTGGGTCCTGCAGCCTCCTCCTTGGGGAAACTGAGGCCCAAGAGAGGAAAGAACCAGCCCAGAGTCACACCAGCCAGCAGTCCAGCCGGGTGAGTAGAGTTCCAGGCTTGCCTCCCATAGATGGGAGGTTCTAGGTGCAGCTCAGCCTCTCACGGGGAGACTCTGAACGAGTCACTTGAGCCCGGGGAGTGTCATGTGCTCATCCCTGTAACGCAGATGAAGGCGGCAGCCCCCCCCCACCCGCTGAAGTCTAGGCAGGACTGGCCCAGACTCCAGCCTGTGCCTGCAGTTCCCACGCCCTCCCCGAGTTCTCTGCAGAGTGTCGTGATCGTCTCTGCCCCAGAGCTCTACTCCCCACGGCACGGCTCAGACGGGACACCCAGCCCAAAGCTCAGCCTGCGCACTCGCCCTTCTGAGTGCGGTACGTTTGCCGCAGGGAGTTGCCCCGGGTGAGGCCCCGAGCCGCACAGGAAGAGGGCCAGTGTTTGCATGTCCTCATCAGTCAGTCAAGAGCTGTGGGGAGCAGGGGGATGCGACTAGCTCAAGGGAAGTCCCCCAAGAAGGAGGCAGCAGCCAACATTCACCGCAGCCCAGGAACCAGCCTGGGAACCCCCATCCTCCACTGTGAGGAGGTGGAGATGGAGCTTGGAAGCTCTCCTTGCAAAAGCCCCTCTGCTCCTGGGACAGCGTGGCCCACGCCTCGGGGTGCCCATCACCCAGCTTCACGCCCTCTTTCCTCCCATCCTCTGCCCCTTGTCCTCTTTTCTCTTCCTCGCTCCCCGGAAAAACAACAACAACAAATCTCTTTTTCTTCTGCAGAGCTCTTGGCTCATTCCTTCATTCCTCTGTCGCCTGGGCTCTGCCAGCGCCCTCTGCACGTGACACCCACCGTCCCGGTTAGCCCCGAAAGTCCCGCCTTCCGGGAGAGCCCTCGGTCCCACGCAAAGCAAGACAGTGGCCACCGTCTGAATTGTCCTGTAGCCACCGTGACAGCAGGGCTCCCTCCCAAAGGCACAGAAAGCGGGGAATGGCGGAGAGCCCTCATCTTCCTCCTTTTCCATCACGAATGGGCGTTAAATTGCATCAAACGTTGCTTCAGCCTCTATTAAGAGAGTCGCGTGGTCGAATCTACCGACGGGGCACATGACATCAGTATGTTTTCTAATGTGCAATTGTCCTTTGTTGCCGGAATTCGGACACACCGTATGTCTCCTTGGATCTCACGCTCGGTCTGATACACTCACGTTTTCTCCCTAACGTTTGTTCCTAAATGAGCCACACTCGGTTTCCTTCCGCCGCTTTGGCCCTACGCTGGTGGCTGGAGTAGACCGGGCTCGTGACACGCGTGTGGGCTGTCCCCACCTCCTCACGTCTGCTTGCTTCCTGCCCGGCCCGGACACGCGGTGGGGAACGCGGGGAGAAAGGCGCTCAGGGACTCGCTTCACTGTGACGGGCGCCGGCTTTGTGTTCAAACGGCGCAACGTGAGCGAGAGACATTTATTCAGGACGACGAGCGTCAGAAATGTGATGGCTAAATAAAGAGACCAGGGAAAAGGAGCGTTTTTCCACTTTCTCGTGAAGTCGGGCTGGATTCGGGCTCCTCCTGGGCAGGTTTCGATCCAGAGGACGAGGGGGCGGCGTCCACGGGCTGCGGTGAAAACAGGAACCCGGAATGTTATCACCGTCCAATCTGTCACTCGAGCAAAAAGGCAACGGGCAAACATTCTCCCGGGGCACGAACGATCTCGGGAATTCAGCGGCCGTGAACGTGTCTGTAGGATCTCACTGACGGTGGAATCCAGGCGAAGTCTATCGGGAGCCAAGGAAGCGGGACAAGCCGTGGTGTTCGACGGGGCGGGGCGGGAGGAGAGAGGCCCCAGGGCAAAGCAGGTGCAAAGGTAGTTTTAAAGGGGAAACAATGTTTCAGGTTGTCCTTACAATATAAAATCCAACAGACAGTCATTTTCTAGCATGAGGAACTCAGGCGACACAGCACCCTGATGTTTGGAAATTAAAAACGATTTCACAATAAAATAGAGCATCAACATGGGAAAAAAAAACCACCTCGAAATGGAAAAGTCATGAAAAAAATGGCAAGAACTGAATACAGTAAAATATAGAACCAAAATAAATCTTGTAAAAGAGGATCCAAATGTTATAAGCACAGAGTAGGTAAAAAAAAAAAAAAAACTAGTGAACAAAAATTGGGAGGGAACCTTCAGGAAAAAAGAATCCCTGCTAATGTCCTCATATTCTCACAGCACAGGGCTTGGGCTTCAGTGGAAACATCCTTACAATAAAATGACTCCAGCTCCTTGCTTTTCATAATCTTTTTTTTTCCCCTTAATCTTAGGGGCTCTTCTAAAAACGATGGGTTTTTTTTTTTTTTTGAGGCTCTGACAGTCAGCTGTTATTTCGGTATCACTTCCGGCTTCTCTCTGTTGCTGTTAAATTCAAGCAAAATTCAGAAATTTCGCGTTAAAGGGGAATGTGTGTGGAATTATCCCATTTTATCAGACTGCTTCTATCCATATATCTGTATATGTTCCTAGGGAATTCGGGTTTGGTGGAATGAGCACCACCATATTTTAACCACTTTTTTCTGGATGGCGAGATGCCGAATTGCATGTAAATATTCTTTTTCTTTTTGCTCCTTTCACTTGCGTTGTTTAGGATATGCATTGTTTTTATAAAATCAATAAAGTCAATACTCTCAAAGGACAGAGAGAGGGGGAGGAAGGGGAGGGAGGCAAGGAGGAAAAACCATCAAAGCCCTTAGCCTTTGCGTCAGGTCCTCCCATGAGCCCTCGCGGTCCAAGCCCCGCGGTCAGCCGGCCACCGTCCCAGACACCCACGTGCCACACAGCGGGGTGGGGACGGCCCCAGCCCGGTGCCGCTCCGACTGGTCAAGGCTCCTCAGGAGTGGGGGGATTCTTGGCAGCACTGGCCCCTCACCGGGTGATGAGTTTGCTCTGAAGAGGATCCATCTCTCCTCTCCCCTTTCCCTTCCAACGCCCTTCAGGAATAAACGCAGAATTGGCAGGAGCCAGCGGCCTTCCCCGAGGTCAGCGTGGGCAGAGCACTGGGCTGGGAGTCAGAAGACCCGGTTCTCCATGGCCCCCTGCTGGGTGGACTCGGGCAAGTCTCTCCCTGTCTCTGGGCCTCAGTTTCCCCTATATATGATGGGAGGTCCTCCAAGGGGCCTGCCGGCTCTGAGGTGCTGGGGTATGGGGAACTCTCAGTAGCAATGGCAATGAACATTTGAATGCAGGTGTCTTTGATAAGCTGACTTCATTTCCTTTGCAGTGGGATTGCTGGGTGGAACGGTGGGTCTACTTTACTTCTTCGAGGAATCTCCACACTGTTTTCCACAGAGGTTGCGCTAGTTTTCAGTCCCACCCACAGCGTACGAGTGTTCCTTTCTCTCTGCACCCACGCCAGCATCTGTTGTCTTTTGACTTTTTGATATTAATAATGGCCGTTCTGGCAGGGGTAAGGCAATATCTCATTGAAGTTTTAATTTGCATTTCCCTGATAATTAGTGAGATTGAGCATTTCTTCATGTTTCTTGGCCATTTGTCTATCTTCTTTGGCAAAACTTCTGTTCCTGTCTTTTGGCCCCTTTTAATGGGGTTGTTTGGTTTTCTTCCTCGCTGATTTTTTTGAGTTCTTCGTAGATTCTGGTCATCAGCCCTTTATCGGACATACAGCACGTGAGTATTTTCTCCCATTCTGCAGGTTGTTATTTGCTCTGTTGATTATTTCCTTTGCTGTGCAGAAGCTTTTTAATTTAACCGGGTCCCATTTACTTATTTTTGTTGTTGTATTTGCTTGTGGGGCCACCTGCCCGGGAATGTTAATCACAGCACAATTCGCAATCTTGAAGATGTGGAATCAACCCAAGTGCCCATGGATTCATCAGTAGATTAAGAAAATGTCTCATATAATGTGTGTGTACATATGTGTGTATATGTGTGTGTACACACACACACACACACACACACCGTGGAGTACTACTCAGCCACGAAAAGGAATGAAATAGTGTCTTTTGCAACAACTTGGACAGAACTGGAGACCATTACCCTAAACGAAGCATCTCAGCAATGGAAAAACAAACACCGAACGTTCTCTGTAATAATCGGGAGCTAATCCACGGGCACACACAGGCACAGAGAGGTGTGAAGTTCATTAGAAGTCAAGAAGGGGGTAAAAACTACTTATCGGGTACAATGAACACTATTCAGATGATGGGAACATTAAAAGTCCCCATTTGAACATTATAAAAGGTAAACAAAGACATTTGTACCCCCTTAATATCTTTTTTTTTCTTTTTGAGACAGAGTCTCACTCTGCTGCCCGGGCTAGAGTGCCGTGGCCTCAGCCTAGCTCACAGCAACCTCAAACTCCTGGGCTCAAGCGATCCTCCTGCCTCAGCCTCCCGAGTAGCTGGGACTACAGGCATGTGCCACCACGCCCAGCTAATTTTTTCTATATATTTTTAGTTGTCCAGCTAATTTCTTTCTATTTTTTTAGTAGAGACGGGGTCTTGCTCTTGCTCAGGCTGGTCTCGAATTCCTGAACCCAAACAATCCTCCTGCCTCGGCCTCCCAGAGTTCTGGGATGACAGGTGTGAGCCACCACACCCGGCCAATATCTTGAAATAAAAACAGCAATGGCAAAGGGAAAACAGGCACATGGCACTAGGCTTGGTGTTGGAGGCTTCCCACCCACGGTTGATTTCTCCAGGGGCAGTGGCCGTGCCAGGTTCCCATTGCTTCTATTTGCAGGTGAGGAGAGGAGCTCAGGTGGGTTCAGGGACCTACCCAGGGGCACCCAGCCAGAGAGTGAGTCAGAGCCAGGATCTGAGCACTGTCCTGTCTGCTGAAGAGTCTTGCTCTCAACCGTAACGCCCTCACCCACCTTCCCCTGCGATAGCCCCATCCCTGAGCCAAGCGTGAGCAGTGAGTTAGACGGGGCATGAGGTTCCCAGGGACCCCAGAAAACATAGTGGCATGAGAAGGAGAGGAGCCAGCCTGCACCCTGCCAGGGAGCCTGCCGAACCCCCCGTGGGGTTCCTGGCACACTCCCAGCCTCCCCAACTTGCCCTGGGGGCCAACCTCTCCCCCACGAACTGCAAAGAGCCGAATGTGGCCCGACTCTGAACACCCTCAGCCCAGACCCCAGCCTGGCTGAATGAATAAGTGAAAGAGTGAATGAATGAAGCATGTTTCATGCGCCTGGCAAAACATTCTTGGCTCCGGGGCTTCCAGGAACTTACAACAGGTGAGCTCCCAGCTTCCGTGGAGCTCCTGCCCTGTCATCTCTAAGCAGGGCCATCATGGCCATCGTGGCAGGGGCTGGACAGTCAGTGACATCAGGCTGCCTCGGGCAGGCCCTGCCAGTTAGAACTGGCTGACCTGCTAACTGGCACTCAGTGTCCCCTGTCCAAGCTGATCTCTTCAAGTGTCTGCACCATGCAGCATCGTCAGGTCTCCTGAGCAGAGCTGACACGGGGAAGCACAGTGCCGTCCGGGGAGGAAGCAGCCCCTTCCCCTCCTGAGTGCGTGCAGTGGCCGGATTCAACCTGGCCCCCAACTGTCCCTTTGCATAATGAGCTTTCCCACAGGGTCCTCAGGCGCAGCTCAGTGTCATGGACCATTTTGTTGGAACCTAGAACCCGTTGCTATGGCCAGACCTGGGCGGGACACCTCAGGGGGCTGAGGGCTGGGGGTCCCGTGCAAACGAGCCCCCTCCTCCCCAGCACCCAGCCTGGGGCTCGGTGAGGTCAGCCCAGCAGGTCCTGGGGGGGCCCCTTCTGCAGGACCATGGGATCCGCCTTGTTTTTCATGTGCGTGATTCAGAGGCCACTCAGGTGCTCACGGCCAGTGAGTCCAGGTGGTTTCTATGCTCACCAACTCTTCCCTTGGAAAGCAGGTAAATCGTGCATCCTGCCCTCGACCCTCCTGCTGATCCCGAAATGCGGGGAAGAAGGGGATCATGCTCCCCATTTACCAGTGGAGAAATGAAGGCCCCGAGAGGGGAAGCGACTTGCCTGAGGTCACACAGCACCAGCAGCAGAGCCGCTCCCGTGGACTCCTGGCCCAGTGCTCTCCCCACTGTACCACGGCGTGGAAGCTGGTCGATCTTTTCCTCTCCTCCTGAGGTGACTAAAACACCGCCAAATCGTCACAAACATCAGGAGCAAAAAGAGGCAAGATGACCCCATGCAAAAAGGAGCAATAATTTGACAATTCTCCAAAACTCTCCAAATGCTTGAAAAACAGCCCCCTCTTTAAAGCTGCTCCCGTGCCCAGCACGCCACCACATGTGTTTGACAGTCGCAGGTCAAGTCGTTTCCAGTATTCTCAGGAGCTCCACGTCGATCGCGGATGCTAATACCGTGTGAGAGACAGGCTCCGCGGAACAAACGCAAAATCGATGCCATCTGTCTCCGGGAAACCACTAGAGATTCAAGACGCCGGAGGAGGCTGACGCCGGCGGACTCAGGAGCCACGGCTCCCACGGAGGCAGAGAGGGATGGGAAGCGAAAAGACCTGTTTCTGGTCAGGAGAAATCCTCCTCTGATTGTTAAAAAAAAAAAAAAAAAAAACAGTGAGGCTTCTGGATGATTCTCCCTCCTTTAAAACCCTCAGCCCAAACACACGTTTGTGACACAATCATCCCACTCGGCAGCAGGGAGGCAAGTGGTCAGACAGCAGGGGGGACTTCCTCAGGAAGAGATGTGGAGCCCAGCAAGAGGTCGGCCAGTGACACCGGCTGACGTCACTGCCCTTTCTCCCAGGACCATTCTCCTACCCCGAGGCAGGGGACCGGATAAGGTACCCTCCGGCACGGCGCTTGGGGACCAGGGATTCTTGGAAGACTGGCACAGTGGCCATGCCAAGCAGAGCCTGTCTCGGGGAACACAAGTAGGGGGGACTGTTAGAAAGGAAACTGAGGCATCACAGGCTCACCAGGCAGACAGCAGCTCGGGCCTCAGGCTGCCTGTGACCCCCGAGTCAGCCCGCGGAAGGCTCCCCGGGGAGCAGGCAGCAGAGCCCCGGGACCCCGCAGCTGTGGCCACTCCCACTGTGGAGTTCCTGGCCACGTCAGAGCCTCCGGAATGGCAGCGTCCTTTGTTACCTGGCGCCGTGGCTACTTGTGTACATCTTGTTTCCATGGTAACCTGTTCCCCAGCCCCCGTCAGGGCATAAGGTCTGATGAGAAGATGTGTCAACGGGCAGGGAGAGACAGACTTTAAATCTGGAGAACTCGAGCCCACGGGCTGTCTTCCCTGACGTCCACGCCAAGCAGCTCTGCACCCTCCAGCTTGCCCAGGCATCGGTGTCGCCAGCTGAACCAACCGCAGGGAACCCCAGCCCACCCCAGCCCGGCCTCCTCCATCGGTCCAGACCAGGGTCTCCCCGCCCAGGCGGTGCTGCCGGCCACCACGGAGCCGAGGCGGTGCTCACCGCTCACCCCCTCACACCCCCTCCTCGGTGACCTGGGCCCCACTGCAGCTGAAGGGACTGTGACCACCCCTCTCGTTCTCCCAGCAACCCGGCCCCCCCGAGGACCACCTCGGTCTGTAATTGGATTGGGGACTGCCTCGGTGCAGGCTGGTGACAGGTGACATTCACGGAGGGGTTGAACCGGGGCAGATCTGCGGAAGGACGGGCCGTGATCCGTCGCAATCAGGATTACAAGGAGCGAGGGGCCTCGGCGGCTGGACTGGACTGTCCTGTCTCACTGTCTCATGACAGTTGGGACCCTTGGTGACAAGGGACAGAAACACAGCACAGATCCGGCAGAGGGAGGAGCTGGGGGTTCAGAGGCCGGAGCTCAGGAAGGCAGGAGCCCTGCGGTGGCTGCGGCCACCAGGACTCACCTCTCAGCCCCACCGTCCCCAGGGCCAGCCGCAGAACATGCCTGCACACCTGTCTCCTCCGTCGGCCGACACAGCCACCGCTCCTGGCTCACAAGTCCCAGACCTCCCTGGGGTGGCGAAGGCTGGGGCAGCGTCAGCCCTGGGTTCCCAATTTAAATCCCTGCTGAGTTACTGGCTTGGGCCTCCTGCCCCTCATCCCCGGGAACCCCACGGCGAGTGAGGGGAGACGTCCCCCCGAAGCTGCCAGTGCCGACAGCAGCCGTCCAAGTGCAGGATGCCGCTGGGCAGGGCGGCGACATCTTGCCATACATCTGGGGACCGTCCCCACCGGGGACTCCTTTCACCGGCAAGAGCTGCCTAGTGGGGGCTGTGCAGGTTTCCGGATGGGGGGTTTTCCTGGCTTCGTCCCAGACTGCAGAGAGGCCGGTGAGTTGTGGGGAGGGGGGTGCCCTGAGCAGGAACCTCCAAGCCTCGGCCTCCGAGAAACACGCAGCCGCTGGGCTGAGCAGATGTGGCCACTCCCTCTCGGGAGGTCCTGACGACGTCAGAGCCTCTGGAATGGGTGGGAGCCGGGGAGAAGCTCTAGGGATGTGTTCCTTAGTGCCCTGCGGGTCAGCGGACACTGCCCGGCCCCAGGCACCTGTGACAGCATCACACAGCAGCAGTCAGACCTCCCGACCCCTCCATCCTCTCCGGCCCCCTGACCGCCCGAACTCTGCAGCGGTTCTAGAGGCGGCTGGGAGGTGAGGCAGGATGAGATGATGAGCAGGTCACCGCCCGGGCACCTCTGGCCACTGTGCAGAACCCATCGTCTCAGAGTTGTCCCACCCAGAGGGGAGGGAGCTGGGGTGTGTAGCCAAACACTCCATTCGGCACTGGCTGGAGACGGCCCCTGGGTTGGGGACTGTCACCATCTTCATGGCTGGAGAGAGCCCCCAGACAGAGTCGCCGCGGGCGTGCAGGGCCACCGTGGGTGACGAGGGGACGTGGGTCACAGCAGCCACTTCCAGGGGGCTGAGACAGGCCCCAGGAGACAGAGAGAGGCAGCTTCCCAGCCAGGCTTAGTCCCCACGGAGAAGCCGGGGCCTCGCTCAGAAATGACCCAAAGTCACCGAGGGTAGCTGGTACGTCCCACCAGCTCCTGCCTGCTGTCCCCCTCTGAGCACAGGGCGCTGCCTGCCCAGCCTGGCCGCTCAGAGGTGACACCCGCCCCAGAACGGACCCCGTCCCCCAGGTCTGCACACACGGCAGGGTTTTGGGGTGCAGACTTGATCGGCCGTGTTAGGTCACGTCAGATCATTGCCCGCCTGAATCACGCTTCACTTTCTTCATAGGATCACATTAAGGCAAAATGTTGGGCTTTTTTTTTTTTTTAATACAAAAGCCATTTTCCTCCCTAGTATTATTTTTGATGAGCTAAGTGGTGTGAGTGTTTAAATTGCCATCGAGAGAGAAAGCACGCACGCACGCAGAGTAACCGACAATTTTAATTTCCAACGATCGTGGTTGTGAGTAATGCTACCCATAGGTCCCCCGGCGGTTCGTACTCATCTGCCTAAAAGCGAAACCCCCGACGTCTACGCTGAAGGATGAAAAGACGCCTTGGGCCAATTGGCGCCCGTCTTGTGCGTCCCCCTGCCCCCTCCCTGGAAGGAAAACATCCTTCGCTTCCTCCGTCGGATCCTGGGGTGCTCTGGGCCCTTGCTGGGAAACGGGGCAGTTTGGAGGGAGAGGTGAGCTCCAAGCCGCTGCATCAGGACCCACACGGAGGGACAGGAAGGCCCAGCCACGCCCCGAGAAGTGACTCTCGGCCGCCAGGAACACGAAATCCTCCAACACAAAACATCCAAACGCACGCCACGGGCTCCTTCAAAAATAAGCCCCATTGTTCCCCAACCGCCTATTAATAGCTTGGAGAGACAGCTGCTCCTAATTTGGTCTTCCCGAATCAAGAAATCTTCCCTTCTCTTACCTCCCGTTAGGCCAGGACGAAATCCATCGAGCCTCAGCATTCATCAAGCACCAGGCGCGTTCCGGTCGGCGGAGCTCAGAGCCTACTTCACAGTCTGACCCCGAAGCCCAGGTCCACACCGAGCACCCACCCGTCCTCCGGTCCTGACGTCCTTCCGCACTCAGGCAGGACAGAGGCCCATTCAGAGACCCTGGTGTCGGCCTGTCCCTCCCCCTGCAGTAGCCGGGCTCCTGCGCTCGGTCCCCCAGGGACGGCTGTTCCCCCAGATTGTAACTCCGCGCATAGCTGCCTTAGACGTGGCCAGAGACGGGCAGCTCACCACCTCTGAGAGTGAGTGACCCTCCTCATCCCTATGGCTGCCAAACACTCCAAACCCACCCCACGCTCTGCTCTCTCGGGCCACGTGCAGCAGGCCGACCCCTCTCACTGTGACAACCTTTCAGCTACGTCTGCCTGTCCCCACGACTCCTCTCCGTCTTGGGTACCTGGGTGGCAGGGTCTGCTGTGGACCCATCACCCAGACAGGAAAGCTGAGTCCAGTGACATGGAGCTACGTGGACAGTCCTTCCTGGCAGGACCCCCCCAGATGTCTGTGTGTCCCTCAGCGGCCCCCAAACCCTCTCCTGCAGCTCCAGACCCTCCATCCCAGCTCACCACACCCCAGGGCCTTTGCCCGGCTCTGCCCCTGCCTGGCATGTCCTCCTCTGGTTTCCACAGAGCTGTCCCCACCTTGCCATCCAGATCCCAGAGCACGGTCCCCGGACCTCACTGCGAACGTGTTTGCTAGTTTATTCCCTGTGTCCCCCTCTAGGACGTAAGACCACGAATAGGCACAGGGCGGGGACTCGATGAATGGTTGTCATCTGAATGTAAAAAAAAAAATAAGAATTCCACGCAAAGGCCGCAGCAGCTGGAGCCAAGACACCCGGAAAAGCTGTCGAGCCTCCTGGTTCTGGTTCTGAGCATGAGCTCCGCTGTGAGGACGACCTGGTCACCTGGCTGTGTGGCCGTGGGCACGTCCGTGACCCTCCTGAGTGTTGCCTCTGCACCTGCAAAGTGAAGATGGCCACGGACCTGCCACGGCACCTGCCATGGCACCCGCCACGTCACCTGCCAGAGCACCTGCCACAGTACCCGCCACGTCACCCACCACGTCACCCGCCACAGCACCCGCCACGTCACCCGCCACAGCACCTGCTACAGACCTGCCACAGCACCTGCCTCCCAGTGTCTCGTGTGCAGAGCAGTGCCAGCAGGCCTCCACCTGTGGGGACACAGGGCCGCCCCGTGGAGGGAGGGGAGCTGGGCTGGGCGGCACAGGAGAGGTGACTTTGTGGAGGCTTCTGCCCTGTGACAGACAGCGTGGTGGGCGGAGCTGCCCAGCTTTGTGGAGCTGAGGACAGAGGAGCCACAAATAGGCACCACCGAGAACCCGCCTTGACTCAGCCGTTTCCCGTCTTCCTCCTCCTCTCTAAGCCGAGAAGGGCTTCGGGCCCACGGGAGCTCAAGCAAACCCACTGCTGTGTCCATGCCCCGAGGGCAAGGAGGCCAGTGGGAAGGGCCAGGCCCCACTCTTCAGACAGCCCAG
This sequence comes from Lepilemur ruficaudatus, assembly GCA_963574885.1. Taxonomy (NCBI): domain Eukaryota; kingdom Metazoa; phylum Chordata; class Mammalia; order Primates; family Lepilemuridae; genus Lepilemur; species Lepilemur ruficaudatus. Next base: position 19,542 of record CAUYRT010024114.1, on the reverse strand, counting down.
CATCCCTCCCCGAGTGCCGGCTCCGGGCCGGGGGAGCGGGAGGCCCCCAGTGGGCGTCACAAGCCCCAGCAGCTCCTGGGCCCAAGCCAAGGTGCCCCTGTCAGCCCCGGGCCGGGACATAGCCGGGATTGTGCAGCCCGCGGCAGGCAGCAAGCCACAGCTGAGGGGACAAGGCCCCGCTGTCCCTGGGGACAAGTGGGCGGCTTTCTTCCCGCATGAACAGGGAACCTGTGTCCTTTGGAGGGGAGAGAAGAGGAGGGAGGAGGCCAGGGGAGGCCCAGACGCGGCTGGTAAAGCCCCGTTCTCAGGGTCCCCCGTGCCGGGAGGGGGGAGGCCAAGGCCTGGACTCCGGTGCTGACCCTTGTGTGACCTGCTCTGGCCTCAATTTCCCCATGGAAAAAGAGGGAGGTGGAGAATTTCTCTACGTCCTAGCAGAGAAGCAGCTTCAAGGAAGGGGGTGGGCACTTCTTAGGAAGGTCAGGCTACCGAAAAGGAGGAGGAAGCAGGACCCAGGGCACGGGACGGGGGCCAGATGGTGCCACCGGACCCTCCGCTGGGAAGGCGGGAAGCACCCCGTGTGCCTACCTGGCCTGCAGGACAGTGTGAGCACCCACGGCCCCAGGGGGATCCCAAGGAGAGCAGGCGCTGGAGGGGGCTCAGCGTCCGCTGCCCCCCTGGGGGGCCCCAACCCATCACAGGTGAGAACCCTCGGAACCCCCCTCTGAAAACCGATGGGACAAGAAGATGTCTATGGCACATCTCCTTTCCCCTGGGCCTTATCATCCCTCATCCCTTGGAACTAAGACAGCCCCACCTGCATCTACACCTGTCTCTGCCACTCACTTGCGCTCACACCGGGCACGGCCAGGGCGGCCCCTCCCTGGGGCTCCAGGACTGGACGGGGACGGGACGAGCTCCCTGCACTCTGTGACCCCCAGGGCACGCGGGTCCCACCCCCCCAGGAGCGCAAGTCCAGGCCCCTGTGGCAGAGGGAGGACGTCACGCCAGCCAGCGGGGCTGGAGGACCGAACCAGCTGTCAGCAGATCGGTGGAGCTTTCTAGAAGCAGGGCAGGGCCTCGTTTCAGCTGAGCCTTGTTGAAAGCAGCAACGGTTACTCTTTAATGAGTGGCTGTTAATGGGGGCTAGAGACCTGCACAGACGGAGAGTGCCAGGACTCCCCGTAGGAGCTGACGGAGCCCAACTGGAGCGTAAAATGAAAAAGGAAGGTCATGGCAGCCACGGCACCCACGGCCGCAGGGAGCAGCTCCGTGTCAGGGACCCAGACACCGTGTGGCAGTCACCGCTTTGCATCTCTGCCCTGGCCGGGCACGGTGGCTCACGCCTGTAATCCCAGCACTCTGGGAGGCCGAGGCGGGAGGATCACAAGATCTCAGGAATTCGAGACCAGCCTGAGCAAGAGCGAGACCCCGTCTCCACTAAAATAGAAAGAAATTAATTGGCCAACTAAAAATATATAGAAAAAATTAGCCGGGCATGGTGGCGCATGCCCGTAGTCCCAGCTACTAGGGAGGCTGAGGCAGGAGGATCGCTTGAGCCCAGGAGTTTGAGGTTGCTGTGAGTGAGGCTGACGCCACGGCACTCTAGCCCGGGCGACAGAGTGAGACTCTGTCTCAAAAAAAAAAGAGAGAAAAGAGGCATTCGACAGGCCCACTCACCCTCCCGGAGAGCTGCCTCTAGGATGGGGGTGTCCGTGCGTCCTCCAAGGACAGTCCCTGTCCGGGGTCACCCCACAGAGCTGCTGCTGTGCCCGGATGGGTGGCGTCTCTGTGAGCAGAGCAGGCGAAACCTCAGACAGGCTTTAACAGTAGCTCGACGCCGTTAGCCCCTGTTTTAATGTAACAAGCCCCATTTTATAAATAAGAGTGAATTTTCCCAGGCTGTTATTTCTAATTATGCATTTACATCAATTCACATTATGCGGTTGATGAAATGTTAATACCAAAGGCAATTTTCTGCTGACGGGTGGCATGGAGAAGGGTTTCTTCACATTACAAGTCAATATTTTTGGAGATAATTACCCGGTTGCTCACCAGAGTCTGCACGGACTATCCGAGGGGCGGCGTCTACGCAGCCCCCACGTGAGGGGTTAAGAGGGGAAGGAAGCCCAAACTTGAAATGGATGAAAAACTCAGGTGAGTCTGGAAAATCCACGGGGGACAGAGCACGTGAGTGTCCCACAAGGGTGGCACCAGGGGACCCCAGTCCTGTCACTGCACAGATCTCCAATAAGGCCAGGAAGAGAGAGGGGCAAGGACACAGGGCACAGGGCCCTCTGGCCAGGCCACCCCCAGGGCATCCTGCCGCGGGGCATGGCCAGGGCTGGGGAGAGAGACCACGCCGGACAGACGTGGCCATGTGGACCCCCGGGAGCCAAACTTGGCCTGCAGGCCCAGTCGGTGTGTTTTGGCACAGTTCTTGGTAGAACCAACGTATGAAAATTAGACTCTGCACAAAACACACAAGACCGACATTCCACACGGCAGCAACAGGCCGGAGCTGAGCGGTGCCGGCCGCCAGGTGGGGCATGAGGGCCGGGTGGCCCCAGCCCCCCAACCCCCCAGCATCTCACAGACCCGCCTCCACCCCGTACCTGTCTGCCTGGCCCTGCAGACCTGCAGACCCACGTGCTGTGCAGGGCCTCTGTCCTCTAAGAGAGACCCCGGAGGCAGCAGGAGTACGAAGGGAGCCCTCTGGCCACACGGGCAAGTCAGCCCCTCTTCTACGGCTAGAGCAAAGCCTGGCAGGTCCCTCTGGCCACTCCTGCGCCTGCCTGGTGTGGACGGGGAAGGGTCGCTGCCCCCCTCTCCCCGAGAGCAGCCCAGCAGCGCGAGGGACTGCTCTGAGCAATGAGGCAGGGACAGAAGTCGGGCCCAGACTCATGGTCCCAGCAGGGAAAAGGTGCCCTTAGAAAGGGGAAAGGAGGAGGGGAGACGAAAGACAGGAGGGAGAGGAGGAAGAGGGAGAGAGAGAAAGGGGAGGAGGAGGAGGGGAGGGCCACTTTCAAGAGCAGAGACCTCAGTTTCCTGTTCTTCCCCAAGGAAGAGCCAGCCCCAGGCTCCAACTTGCCTCCCCGCCTTTGTGTGCACACACAGCAGCCTGCACACGTATGCACGCCCCACAGGCACACACGCCGTCTGGGCATATGCACACCATCGCACGCACCTGTGCTGTCCCCTCTCGCCAGCTGTCACTCACCGTCTATGCCAGCAAACGCTACTTGTGCACAGGCATGCACACACTCACGCACAGGAATGCACACACGTGCCCACACGCACACACAGAGCACTCCATCCCCACACCCACTAGGCACCCCATCCGCACACAGCTGTACTGTCTGCAGACACGTGCACACACACACGTCTCTGCACATACACTATATACCTGCCCACCACCTGTGTCCTCAGGGCACATCCCTGGGACCCCAGTCCCGCCCCTGGAAGAAAGGGTCAGGGGTAGAAGGTCGGGGGTCCGTTTGGAAAACGCTGCCTGTACCGATTGTCCCCTCAGGGACAGGCTGGGAGACACGTGGGAGAACACACAGAGGTGGGGTTGCAGATGCTCAAGGCTGGGCCAGGCGTGGCCCAGAGACAGGGAGGCAGGTGGAGGGGAAACTGTGATCCTCTGTCTACCCTCCAGGTGTTCTGCAGGTGCACTCTGCCTCTGTCTTACACTAAGACACCCCCCTAGCCCTGTTACCCACCACCCACCCTCCCTCCCCCCAGCCTGGCCACCCCGGCCTCCCTCTGCCCTCCCAGCCAGGAAGGCTCTAGCAGCCACGCTGCATCTCTGCCCCTCCGGCCACTGTGCAGGCCGCTGTGACCACATGGGCCACCCTTCCACAGCAAGGAAGAGAGCCCTGAGCCACCCGGGTCCTCCTTGCCTAGGTCTGCCTTCCACGACACCCCCCGAGCCAGCAGCCGGCTGTGCACACGGCACGTGCCCCCAGAGGCTCACCAAGCTGGGGTAAGTCTCCAGATATCACCTCTCTGCAGTGGCACGGGACCAGCTCAAACCTTGACAAAATTCCTCGTGCCCATTCTCCCCCCTTGCCCGGCGCCCCGGTCCTGGAAGGAGCCAGATGGCGTGCGGCCCTCCCCATGAGCGCAGGAAGCCGGCCAGAGGGAGAACAGGGGCACAGGCCAGCGTGGCCCGGCTCCGGGGCTCTCCCCAAGCAGAGAACCTTATTCAATAGCTTTTTTTTGGAAAGGGAAAAATGACATCTTGAAACATTACTGTGAAAAATTAAGTTAGGTCTGAAGCATCAAAGACGTTTCGCAAATAAAACCAGGGCCTTTTGTGGCTGGCGATTGCTGAGTTTAAACGCCAGGCGCCTTGGCCCAGCCTGAGGCCCCACGGGGTGCAGGACTGTGTCCACTGCCCCACCCCCCAGACTCGGTGACCTTTCGCCAACTTCGGACAGGAACACAAATCTGCCGTCACTCCACATCGGCCTTGATTGGATCAAAATCCCATCGGAAAACGGGGGGAAAGGCAATAAAACCTCCAGAATTGATATTAAACCACTGACATTTCACAGGCCGAGCCGCGCTGGCAGCTGCCAGTCCATCAGCAGGAGGGACTCCAGGGGCGCGTCAGGCGTGAAGGTCGCGCAGCGCCAGGGAGCCCTCCCCGGCCTCGGGGCAGCACCGAGGGGAACAGGGCCCAGGTGGCCACGGCCGGGGTGCTCAGGCCAGGTGGGAGCCCCTACCTGTGCATTTGCCCAGGTGAGTCCTCTCCACCTAAGCAGGTGCGCTGGCCTCCAGGGCTGCCCAGACCTGCAAGGCTCAAGATGATGTGAAATCCTGACCATCCTCTGCCCCCAACACTGTACCTGCTGCAGCCGCAGTGGGGAGGGGCCCCCACCAAGGATGAGAACAGGATGAGGACGGACCGAGCTGCCTTTGGAAGACTCACCTGGGCCCGAGAACTCACCAGGAGCCATGCAGCAGCCTCAGCCTCCTGCCCCCCACCGAGCACCTGCCACATGCCCTGGCAACGTGTCCAGGGAGGTGGAGGATGAACTGGGCACAGCTCCTGCCCTGGAGGGGCTCAGAGCAGGCACCTTTTTCCTCCAGGTGCCCCCACCTGGGCAGAAGTGGGGAGGTGGGCTGCAGCAAGGCCAGGTCCCAGCCTCCCATCCCCAAGCACCTGACTCTCACATGGGGTGTCACGGTGTGTCTCCCAGAGTGCAAAACCCCAGGCACAGACCCTCCTGTGCATGCAGAGCCAGACCTGCGCTGCCTTGCAGGGAAAGCACAAGGAGGCAGAAGCTCCATCCATACTCGGGGAGGCCCAGGAAGCCTCTCCTGCCACTGCCCTCCGGCCCACCCCATGCATCTTCCCCGCTGAGCCCAGACGTGGCCTCAGAGCCCTCCACACAGCGGCCATCGTCACTGCCACGGGGTGAGCCCTCCTGAAATGAGAGCTCAAAGCCAGACGCAGGGCTGCTCTCCGTGTAGGGACCTAAAACAGGAGGGAGGAGGACACCCCGGGGAAGGCCTCCTGGAAGGAGAGAGTCCAGCTGGCCGGAGCCACCGGGAGAGCCAGACACAGGCCGATGGGACAGTGCCCACCTGCTGGGGACCAGGGCCGTGACATGGGACAGAGCCAGCATCCTGACGCAGGCGTGGAGCTCCACGGTGGGGCCGGGGCCACTGAGCCCAGGAAAGTCTCCCCTCGCCCTCCAGGGCCAGCACGAGTGCCCAGGAGCCTCCTAAAGGCACAGTGCCTCTGGCTGGCCCTGGCCCCCGAGGCTCCTGTGGTCGGAAACTTCTAGGTGGTAGCCCAGAAAGACGCAGAAGTTACACCATGAACCTTCGGGCTCTGGTCCGGAGCCATCCTTCAGCGTGACCAGCACTTCCCAAGATGCTTCTGGGACCCAGAAACTCGGGGACATGGGACCACGATCATTGACACGAGTCTGCCTGGTGACGGTTTACAAAGCTGCTTCCTGGCTGTCAGCCCACAGCAGCCCTGAGAGGCGGGGATCCCACCACACTCCGACCAGAGGGCCAGGCTCGGCGTGGCCGCCTCTGCAGACGGGCCTCAACTTCCCCTGGCTGCCTCCACCCTGTGCTCACGCAGGTTCCCGAATGACATGAGGCCGACCCTGTAAAAGGCTGGTTGGTCACAGGAGACCCAGGCTGGCAGGGCTGGGCACCAGGAGCCACAGCTACAGATGCTACTGGCCCCAAAGTGTCTCTGCCGTAACCACAAACCAGCCTCCTGGCAAAGGGGCGACTTCTCCGTCTGGGGAAAGCTCGGGAGCCAGAGCCCTGACCCGGCTAAGCCCCGGTCATCATTAGCGAGTGCCGTGTTTTCTAATCACCGTGCTCACCGTCAGGGTGAAGAGGGCACGTGGGAAATAGCAGGAGTTTATCTCGAGTGGATCGATCCGCCAAGATCCGTCTGGCCCCAGCCTCTTAATTCTCCGTAATGTCAGAGCAATTTTTGGTTAAGTATACGGTCTGTCCTCTACTAAATTAAACTAACAGATCTAGTGGGAAATAAAACCCCGAGTGGGTTGAGAATATTAGAAATGAAAAAATAAACTCCCCCTGGGTCTGTAAGATTTATTTTGGAAAATGATTAAACAACACAAACACACACACAGGCTGTAGTAAGATCCACTCGGGGTTCTGGCTGCCCCTTCCCCCAATAGCACCTCCCTCCCCAGCACCCAGACACCGCCCTGAAATGACCCAAGCCAAAGCCAGCAAGGCCAGCGCTTTAAAATGCTGCCGTCAGAACTGCACCCCGGTGCTAAGTGATCGGCTCTCGGAATCAATCCCCCATTCACCCTCTGCAGTGGCCCTTTTTACAGATGACAAAACTGAGGCTCTGAAAGGCCAAATCAAGGCCAGCATCTGAGCCAAGTTCCCCCTGCCCTGCCCTGCTTTGCCTTTTACTCAATTGTGCGTTGAGACACCCCTCCCAGGCCGCGAGGCAGGACCTGCTGTAATGACAAGCATCAGAGACGGTGTCTGGGTTCTCCACCTGAGGAGGCCGAGGAACCAGGAGGACGGGCAAAGGGCTCTCCGGCCCCTGGGACGCAGGTACCATGGGCTCCCCCTGAGGCCCTCACTCCTGCCCTGTGCTGGGCCCGCCGGGGCCGCTCAGACAGCAGAGAGAAGGGAGCAGCGAGGACCTGCGTGGTCTGTCCTCGGTCCCCACCCCAGCTGCCACCAGGCTCCGACGGCCTCTTCATCCCCGAGTCCAAAGCCTCAGCCTGCCCTGTCCCTCCACTCCTGTTGCCGTGGACCCCTCTCGGGGTCCCAGCTCGGTCCCCAAGTCTCCTGCCTCCACCCCATGCACAGGCAGCTACTCTCCTGGGACTGGGACGCTGGCACACCCCAGCCGGACCCACCCGAGCCTGCTGGAATTCTCCGCACTCAGGGCCCAGCTCAGGACACCTGTCCAGGCAGGAGCCACCTCCCACCTCCCCAAACACCCCCTGCTAGAGCCAGGACCACTGTGTGCTCGATCTGCCTCCCCGTCACAAACCCCGTGACCGGGGCCATGTCCGGGTCAGCCCCGAGTCCCGCTCTCCCCGTGGACCCCGTGCCTCACCCTGCCTGCCGGCACCCTTATCCCTCTGTACCTCAGCTGCTCACCGTGCTCTTCCACCCGCCCCGCCCACAGGCTCTGCACCTGCCGCGGCTTCTGCCTGAAGCACCCAGGTCTTTGCGGGACCGACCCCTCCAGATCTCCCCTGAGCGCCAGAGTTCTCGCTGCGTGCACAGGTGCACGCGTGCTGGTGCGGACCACGCTACCCACCACTGGAAGAATATCAAGTCAGCTTCTGTTTCTTCTTTGGGGGGCTCTGTCTCTGCCGCCTCCCAGCTCAAATGCAAACTCCCCACAGGCAGGAACCTTGCCTTCTTGTCTTGCTTACTGCAGTCCCCCCGGCACGGGCATCCCCTGAGCTACATGCCAGGTAGATGAACAGTCGGGTCCTCGGGACTTGTTGGCCAAATGCAGGTTTGAGCTGAAACAGGCTCTGCTCAGTCCCTTTTCTAGAAAAAGCTCGAGCCCCATCAGTCCTGTGACAAGCAGACAGTCCCGTCCCAGGCTCTGGGGACCCACAGTGATGGCACAGCAGGGACAGGCCAGACCCCGGCACCCCGAGGGGCCTTGGAGGTGGCTTGGGTAGAAGGACCCTCTCTTGTCTCCACGTCACACCGGGGCTGCAGCTGCGCCACCCACCTCCTGGAAGCTGGTGAGGAGATGGGGCAGGAGGAGGCAAGAGGAGTCCAAATGTGAGCCATTCTCCCTTCCCTCCCCCCTCTGTCTCAGGGGCTGTCAATCATCTCATCCCCTTCCATCGAGCCCCAGCAGCCCCCGCCCGGCACACACAGGGCCGGGCTCTGTCCCTCGCTGACCTGACCTATCCCCTTGCCGGGGGCTCTTCATGGGGCCAGACCTCGGGCCTCTAGGCCCTGACACCGATAGCAGGTGAATAACTAAACTGGCCCAAAATAAAAGCCCCTATAAATCTGATCTTTCCCTTCCAGCGGCTGGGTGCACAGAGTGCTGGGATTATTGATAGAAAACTTTACGGCTGGGCTGCGTCTTACCATCAAAATACATCACCCAAAATCAATGGCACAGGGAGGACGGGGAAGGTCAGCCCAGACGAGAATACAGAAACTCAAACTCCAAGAGGACCTGAGCATCAGAATAAATAAATTTTGAAAGTGAGTTCCAGGAAAAACATTCACTTAGGACTGTAATTTAAGGGAGCTTTCAGAGGAGGCTGGGCAGTCTTTTTAAACAGCGCTTTTTAAAGTGCTTCTGAGAGTCCAGCGAATCCATCTGCAGGACGGTATTGACAAGGACCCCAACTTGTCAACGGTACCCCAACTCGCCGTCCAACAAGAACAGGGTGTGACGAGCAAGGAGGAAGAGCCCCGAGGGTGGGCGCAGGGGGGCCAGGCGCTGGCGGAAGCAAGACCATAGGCACAGCCAGCTGGGCAGGTCAAGTAAAGGCCCCACTGGTCGCATTACGGGACTCACCGCCAGGTCCCTGCACACGGCAACACCACAGGCATTTCAGGGAGGGAGGGAAACCTTGCCAGGACCCAGTGATGAGCAGACAGGACGGGGAAGGAAACAGCCGTGAAATCTCTCCCAAGTCCATCAGCGGAAAACCGGCTTTTCACACACACTCTGAACAGGGCATCTTTGCAGGAGCCCCAGGGACACCCACAGTCGTAGGGCTGAGTGGCCGAGTCTGCAGAGACAAGTCTCCCTTTGGGAGAAGCGACACACATGCTACGTCACAGACGCCTCCTTTGAAGCCTCAGACGACGCAGAGACCACATCCCGCAGGAGACGGCGGGAAGGAAGTGGCCCCCGACAGGGAGGGGAGGACAGGTGCTGGCTGCAGTCTGGCTTCAGCTCCCCAGTTCCCAAAATGGACCAAGCTGTATGCCGAAGAGACACAAGTCCCTGGCCTGCCACTGGGGAACCCCCAGCAAAGCGGAGACAAAGCCCCCTCCCCAGTGCTCCCAACAGCGCTCCCAGTTCGAACATTTGCTGCGCCCTAAGTGTGAGCCAGGCCCGGCTGGAAGTTAAAGACGCAGAGAAGAAGGTTCGGCTGCTGTCCTCACCGACTACTAGAGGAGGCAGAAAGCAAACAGACCCTTTCAACACAGAGCTGTAAAGCCAGGACGAGAGTGAGAATCTGTAGCAGGCTGCTTCTGGCTGCCATTGGCCAAGGGCAGGGGCCTTGCTCTCCGCACCAACTCCGGGTATTGGCACCGGAATCTTGCCTGGAGCAGGAGAGAGGTGGGCTGGAATCTAGGACCCCAAAGACAGACAGGCCTGGGTGGAAGCCTCATTTGGCCACTTACTAGCTGTGTGACCTCGGGCAAGTTGCATGAGCTCTCTGAGCTTCAGTCCCTTCATCTGTAAAAAGGTTTGAAATTGGTGTCTACCCCATAGAGTTGTTATAGGGATAAAATGAGCTCGTTCATTTACGCCACGAATATTTACTGAGCTCCTACTCTGCACTAGACCCTGTTCTGGGTTCGGGAGATACATCATGGAACAAAGCAGGCAACGAGTCTTACAGATCTTGAACAGGAAAGGCAATAAATAAGGATATCATACCCTATGTTGAAAGGTGGTTGGTGCAAAGGACAAAATCAAAAAGGGAAGCCGGGAGGGCCTGGGAGTGCTGAGTGGTCCAGGTGGGCTTCATGGAGAAGGTGACTTCCCGTCAAAAGCCAGACATGATGGAGTTAGCCAAGCAAGCAATCATCTGGCGGGAGGAACAAATCAGTCAGATGTTTCCGCTTGTGCAAGAGCCCTGGGGTAGGAGCCTGCCCGGAGTGTTGCATTGTAGGAAGATGGTGTGGCCAGAGGAGGGTGACCCAGGGAAGACGGGGAAGATGAAGAGGAGGCAGAGGAACCAGACAGACTGCTTGACCTTGCCAGCCACCGCAAGGCCGCTGCTGTTATGCCGAGTGAAAACGGGAGCCACTGCCGGGTTTCCAGCCGTGGAAGAGTAATCTGATTTCTGCGTGAGAAAGACCTCTCGGTTGTCACGCTGAGAACTGCCGCAAGGAGTGTCTGACCAGTGTCCAGTACCTGCAAAGCGTGGAAAAACATGTGGCCACTGCTCTTACTAATAACAGTGCCAACCCACGCAGTGGGCAAGAAACACTGCACCCCACAAGGTGGCACAGACGGAGAAGACCCACAAACCTTAAGGGTCACCGAGGTGCAACTCCATCTAGCTACAGGAATTCTCCCCTTGTGCATCCTGGATCACTTAGGCATTAGCCTCTGCTTGGATCTAGCGTCAGGACAGGAGACCACTGCCTCTCCAGGCAGGCAGCTCCCTGCACGGGGGGTGGGCTAGCCCTTGCCATCGGAACCCTGCCTGGAGCCAGTCGCCAAATGAAATGTTCTGCCCTGGAATCCCACCGTGGTCCAGAATCTGAGCAGCACAGAGCACGTCTGCCCTCTCCCTCCAGAAGCCGAGGACAGCAGTGGGACCCCGCAGGGTCTCACAGCCATGGGTCCAAAGGGGTTTCTAAGGGCAGGTGGAACTTCTAAGGAAAAGCTCCTGGGCAGGGGTGACGAAGGGACAGGAGGAGCTGGCAGCGGCCTCTCTGGGGCCCCTGGAGAGGAATTTCGCATTCCTCCTGTCCTGCACGTTCTTCCTGCTCCTAGCAGGAGACCTCGGCAAGCAAGGGCTTAATGCAGGAGAAGCAGTGAGAGTCACTCCCTGGCTCACAGAGGAGGAAACCGAAACCGAGGCGCAGGAGGTACCAGGGGCATCGCCTAAGGGCGCCCGGCTCCCTGGTGGGGATGACTTAGGGCCCGTGGCTGCTTCCCCTCTGAGGTTGCGAGGCTGGCAGCCTGGACCAGGGTGGCCGCGGCTGGAAAATGTTTTCCCTCTAAGTTTCCTTCTCCTTGGCTCCCGGGGAACCCTCTCGCGCTGCCTCCAGGAGGTTGGTGAGCAGGGAGCCCAGATGCCGTGAACCCCCGGGGCTGTCCCAACCCAACCTCAGGTCAGAGCTGAAAAGTAGGGGGGTGGGCGGGAGACGGACAGAGATACTGAAATCAATCAACCCGGGACTCCCAGGTCAGAGAAAGAGGAGAGACCGGACCGAGCTATTTGGTACTGGCCCCTAGGGTTACGTGCCTGTCCGAACCACCCGTCCACCCCGCGTTCCCTTCGGGGCCCAGGCTGCACCCCTCGGACGGCGTGGGAGGGGTAGGCTCGGGGTGATGGCTGGGGTAGGTAACGGGACGCAGGCCGGACGCGGGTATGGACGCAACCTCCAGCTCCTGCCGCCTCGGGATCCCCCTTTGCACGGAGTAAAGCGGGGGCCGCGACCCGCGAAGAGCGCGTGGAGACTCGGGGACCCGCGATCCAGGCGCAGGAACCCCGCCCCCGCCCGGAAACCTCCGGGGCCCTGAGTCGTGCCGGGCGCTCCCCACCCCACCCCCACCGCCGGTGCCGTCACTCACGGCCGCTGCCGCTGGCTCGCTGTGCGCTCTCCGCGCTCCGGCGCCTGCTTGCCGGGCGCAGGGCGCTCACTTCGTGCGCGCACACTGCAGACTCCCGGTGTCGCCGCCGTCACCAAGCCTGGTCCCAGGCCCGGCACCGAGTTCCGCCCTTCTCCCGGTCCCACCCGCCCATCCGCCATGGCCCGGGCCTGGGCCAAAGGACGGTGCGGCTCGTTGCCCACACTGGGGTAAGGAGTTAAGGGCCGGGAGCCGCGGGAAGGCCCGCGGGACACACGGGAACAGGCTTCAGCGGCCGTCTCGAGCGATGGAGCCTGGGAAGAGTTTGGGTGGGAGGACCCCCAACCGCAGCTGCTGCGGGGAGGGGCGGTGCGGCCCAACCGGAGAGAGGGTGGTCCCTGGGAGCGACCCCCGCGGCGGAGAGGGGGCGCGCTCCGGGGCGGGGCGGTGCGGTGGCGGGAGAGGGGAGGCGGGGGTGCTGCAGTGGTGGAGGCGGCTCGGCGCCCAGCCACTGACCGCCCCCTCCTGTTCCCTCCCCTCCCCCCCTCTCCCCGCCTCTCTCCGGCTCGGGTCCGCCACGCCGGACCGCGCTCCCTGCCGGGTCGGACGCCAGGTCTGCGCGCCGCAGCTGAGCGCCCACTCGCCTTGCGGAGGAAGCCGCGGAGAAACCCGCGGGGGCGGCGGCGGCGGGAGAGCTCGCCGGGAGCCGAAGGAGGTGGCAGTCGGGAGCCGAACCAGAAGGAGACCGAGAGGCAGAAGCTCGCGGCTCCGAGGCGCGCGCTCCCTGGGCCAGCGATGAGTCCCGGCGCGGCCCGGTCCCTGCCCGGACCGCCGGGCAGAGACTGAAACGTGGACGCCCGTTGTCCGGTGGACGCCCGGGCAGAGGGAGGCACCGACGAGCCTCCGGTGGGACCTCGCCCCCCGCACACCCAGCGCAGCGCCCCCCCACCACCGAGCCGCGCCGGGCAGACTGGCGAGGGAGCGGGGCTGATTGGCGGCCGGCGGCCAGGGGAGGGGGCGCCGTGCGGGGCCATGGCAGGCTCCGACGCGTCCTAGCCCGAGCCGGAGCCGGAGCCGAGCCCACGCTGCTGCCGCCGCCGCCGCCGCCGCCGCCGCGCCGCCCGCGGGAGATGGAACAGCGGAACCGGCTCGGCGCCCTCGGATACCTGCCGCCTCTGCTGCTGCACGCTCTGCTGCTCTTCGTGGCCCACGGTGAGCGCGGGAACTCGCTGCCGCGGTGGGTTCGGGGGTCCTGGCTCGGGGCGCCAGAGCCAGCCTGCGCCGGCCGCGACCGAGGCGTTCGGAGTCCGGCCGGGGCTCGGCTGCGGGGAGCGGGAGTCGGGGCGCCCCAGCCTGGCTCGGGTCGAGCGGGGGAAACAGGAGCTGCCCCGCCGCCCGCTCGATCCGCAGGGGAGCGGTCTACAGCCTGCTGCGCCCTACGGCTGCTCGAGCGAACTTTGCTGCGCCTCGGCCTGGGCCACGGAGTGGCTGGGGGCGGGCGGGGGGCGGCACATGGCCAGCGAGCCGGCACCGAGCGCCCCGCCTTGGGTTGCCCCAGGCCTCCGCCCTACAGCTGGTCACGCCTCCCCAACCCCTCCCCCGCCCCCAGCTACATTCACTGAAGTCCCCAAAGATGTGACAGTACGGGAGGGAGACGACATCGAAATGCCCTGCGCGTTCCGGGCCAGCGGAGCCACCTCGTACTCGCTGGAGATTCAGTGGTGGTACCTGAAGGAGCCGCCCCGGGAGCTGCTGCACGAGCTGGCGCTCAGCGCGCCGGGCGCCCGGAGCAAGGTAACCCGCGGGCCGCGGGGCCGGCGCGCACCAGGCTCGGGCGGGCGGCGAGCCTCACCCAGAGGAGGGGACCGCTGGGCTCGCGGATGCGGGGCGCCGCGTGGCGCAACTCGTCTTCCACGCTGGCATCCTCACAGCATCGGAAAGTCGCCCGCAGCGGCTGTTACCCCCAAATCCTGTTAATTCCTTTGACAGTGTCCCTTCTCCCACCACCTCCCGGAACTCCATGCGCGCCTGGCCCCTGAAAGCCACGCCTCATTCAGTTCTCCTGCGGGTGCGGGGTGGCGAGGGAAGGCCACTTGGCCCCGCCAGGCTCTCCCTGCCCTCTGCCACCATGGGGTCCCCAGGGCTCCTCCGGGCAGCTCTCCCGAGGCAGCAGGGCAACTGTCAGGTCACCTCCTGCTCCCCCGGGAACAGAGGGGCGGCCTCCCTGTAGCCGAAAACAGGTCCCCGCTGCCCGTCTGCCTCATAACCCGCACTGTGTCTCCGGCACATTCTAGCGCGCGCGCACACGCAGCCACACCGTCACGCCTGTCCGCATCCTCCCAGGTCCCACCCAGAGAGCCTGCTCCTGCCTCCCACTGGCCCCGTCCACACACCCCGGCCCCTCCATCCAGGTTTTCACGGCTCCAAGTCAGGTGGAGGAAGATTTGGAGGAACAGGGCTGGAAATGGGGACGCTCCGCGGGAGGGGGAAGGGCCTGCCCTCCCACCGCGGTGCGATCCAGTGCCCGGTCTCCAGCGGGCAGGTGCGCGCTCCGGCGGCCACTCTGGCCAGGCACCATCCCGGTTCCGAACCCGCTTGCCTCCGGGTAAACTCCTGGAAATCCAGACGCCCCTCGTGCCCTGAACCCTCCCCTCCCAGCCCGGCGGTCTCGGGCCCAGCCCGCCTGCGGAGGGTCCCCTGCCCAAGCGCAAATCGGCGTCTCCCGGCCTGGAGGCCGCCAGCCTGACGTCTCTTTCTCCCTCTTTGCGTTTTAGGTAACAAATAAGGATGCAACTAAAATCAGCGTAAGTGTGGAGCCCCGCGCGGGCCGCGGGAGACCCCTTCCGGCCGCCGCGCGCCCCGCGGCTCCCTCCCGTTAGAAAGCGGCGGCCTTGCGTCGCCGGCTGCTCCCTCCCCGTTAGCAAGCGGCGGCGGCCGTGCAGCGCGTCGGGCGCCATCTGTCGCCCGTAGCGGGGTCCGGTTCTCTTTTGTGTAAATCAAGGGTCCGAGGCCTGAGTCCCTTAGCCCGGCCCGGCGCTCACCTGCGTAATGCTCCCGGGTCCGGACCGCGCGCTCGGGCCCCTGCGCGGCTCCTCGCCTCCTCGCTGCGGGCATTTCTGCCGGCGCCGGGAGCGCGCGGCTGCTCGCCCTCGCCGCGAGCGATGCTCGGCCGCCCGCCCCTGCGCCCCGCCCCCCACACGCGCTCGGCTCCCGCAGGCCCCTCTCCGTCCGCCTGGGCTGCGGGTCCGGGTGCAGGCGTTGCAGGCGGCGCGGGGGCGGGTCGTGGGGCTGGGAACCGGGAGGCGATGCGCCCTAGCTCGGCCGGCTGGAGCGTGGAAGTACAAGGGCTTGGAGACGAGGAGGCCTCTTCCTCGTAGGCTCGGTTCCGGGTGGGGGCTCCCTGGGTTCTTGGTGGGAGCCGCAGAGAGGTTCCTTCCCTAAGTCTCCACAGGGGCCCGAGGGAGGAGCCCTTTGTCTGGGAATTCAGGGAGGTGACCACGTGGCAAGGCGGGTGCGCAGCAGGTGGCGGTGTGGGGGGGGGGGTCAGAAGGCAGCCTCGGCGTCGCGGGCCTCCTTGGGAGGCGGACGTTTAGCTGCAAAGGGCGGAGGCCAGGGACAGCGGCTTTGCTTAGGACACGACCCAGGGCTCCGGGTTCTGGATAAAAAAGAACGTTAGCGCGGGAAGGTTGGAGCCCAGGCGGTCTGCTGGCGTGCGGGAAGGACGTGGGTCGGTTAGGGAACAGGAGGCCCAGCCTGAGGTTGCTTGACGGCGCGGGAGGGGGAAGGGGTGGGCTCTGCCACTCTGAACCGAAAGCCACAGCGAGGCAAGAAGGTGTAGATGTGGGCGAGGGGGACCCATGATGGGGCATTTGGTCAAGAAGATGCGAAACCAGGGACACGACACGATGGGCAGGCGACCTGGCGTCAAGGCAGAGTAGACAGCCCCATGGCACGGGGTGGGGGAGGACACGGGGTGGAAGGAAAGCTGGGGTCCAAGGAGCTCTGGGGCTGCCCGGCCCAGCCCTAACCCCACTCTCTTGCAGACCGTGCGCGTCCAGGGCAATGACATCTCGCACCGGCTGCGGCTGTCCGCCGTGCGGCCGCAGGACCAGGGCGTGTACGAGTGCCGCGTGGCGGACTACAGCGACGACGACACGCGGGAGCACAAGGCCCAGGCGCTGCTGCGCGTGCTGTCGCGCTTCGCGCCGCCCGACGTGCAGGCCGCCGAGGCCGTGTCGCACATCCAGAGCAGCGGCCCGCGTCGCCACAGCGCGGCCAGCGCCGCCACCGGCCACAACGCAGGCCGCGCCACCCCCGAGCCCGGCCGCGACGACAGGAGCCCTCCACCCGCGAGCCCTCCCGCCGCCCCCGGCCCCGGAGTCGCTGCGGCCGCCTCCGCTGCCCACACAGCCGCCACCACCGTTGTCGCCGCTGCGGCTGCTTCGTCAGCGTCGCCGCCACCGGGTCAGGCCGTCCTGCGCCAGAGGCACCGCTCCGGTAAGGGGCACAATCGGGGGGCCGGGGCTGAGGGGCGGGGGACGCCCACTTGCGTCACTTGCACGTCTATACTCCATCCTGGTTAAGTTGGGTGAGTCCAGAGCGGTGCTGGGACCCTCTTCCTGCTTTCTCCTGGTCTCAACTGGTGGCCTCTGGAAGTGTCCAAGGCGGTATTTACGACTGGGGGGCTGCCCCGCTGGCGCCCCTGGGGACACTGCAGGCCGGAGTGCGGGGAGATGACCTCTCTTGGGTTTGGAGAACTGAACCCTGAGCCAGCTTTGCACTTGGTGACCTAATGGTGGAGCTGGTCTGTCCCCAGGTAGGGCGCTAGCACCTGGTGGAGGTGGGCCCAGGCGGTGGCAACTTAGACTTTGTTGGTTTCTGTGCTACTTGGCTCCACAGAACGGACTTTGTCCAGGCCAGTGTGGATGGGCCTGGCCATGTGGCCTCTGTTCTCTTCCCCTACAGGCAGGAGGGTCCTAGGCCCCAGCTCTGCCCCTGCTATAAATCGTAGTTCCAGCTCCCTTTGGCTTTCAGAGGGCCTGGGGTGCAGTGAGGACCTAAGCCCTTCTTAGGAAGGCACCCAGAGGCTGAGGCTGGCTTTCCCCGGGGGAGCTGGGATGTGGGAAGGCAGAAGACCTGGCTGCCCTGGAGAGGCGCTTGGCCATAGGGAGGAGCTTATGGAGGGTGGAAAACCCTCCTGCCTAGTGTGCCCCTCCTCCCCGGCACCCCCGGCCCCCACACTCCCTCCCTGGCTCAGAGATGGGCCTGACTCCAGAGCTCACTTGCAGTGTCTGATTTTAAGCCAGTCACCCCCTCCCCGAACCCCACTCCTCGGTCCTGCTTGAGGCAGAGTCCCACAGAGGGCATCCCTACCGGCCTTGCAGCACGAGGAGGCTGCATCTGGGGACAGTTGCATGGAAGACCTCCCAGACGTGGCCAAGCACGTGGTCACACCCCTGCAGTGGCAGTTCTCAAATGCAGTCCACCTGCTGCGACCTGAGGGTGCAGGCTCCCGGGCTGTCCTGCTGAATCCAGGGTGATAGGCCTTCATGTCACCATAGTGTCCCACTCCCCTGGCCGATTCTCAAGGCCTCAGCGGTGGAAACCTGCCGGGGTGCCCTGTGTACCTGTTCGGTTCTGTTCCTCATCCAGTTATAACCCCCCAGTTATGTGGGGGCCTCCCCAGTGTGTCTCGGTCTGTTGGCTGGATCTGGAGGCCTCATGCCTCTTAATCCCCACGTGGAGCCCCGAGAGACTTTCCCTTAGGCCACAGGGGAAGGTGGGTCAGCTGGGACCTGCAGAGGGCCCCCCCACCCCAGACAGCCTCAGCTCCCCTACCTGGCTCAGGACTTTCCACTCCCATGTTAATTTAAGGTGCATTGATAAACCCCCAAATGACAGCGACTTGGCACAATTCAAATGTGTTTCTTGTTCACATCATGTTATGTCCCAGAGGGGAGAGCGTGGTGTCTCTGCTCCATGCGTGCACGCAGGGACCCAGGCTGACGCAGACGCTGCCAGCTTCAGCAGTGGCTTCCAGAGTCACTCTGGGAATCTGCAGGTAGCCAACAGACATGCACGCGGCCCCTGGCCACCCAGCTCCCCGGGAGGATGAGGCTCCAGTGCTCCACGGCAGACATCGCATGCGATAATGAATCGGGTTCTTTTCTTACACATTTATAGTGGCCGTAGGTATGTGTCATTCTTGGGACATTAAGCAAAGAGCCACTCAGATCTTTCTGGAGGGGCTTCGTTCTCTAGGAGGAAAGCTGGTTTTTAAGGGCCAAACCTAGAAGGGGTAAATATTACCCTTCCCTCCTCCGTTGGCCAAAACTCAGTCCCACCGTCCAGCACAGCCGCAGGGCAGGCTGGAAAACGTGGTCCCTGGGTGGCAGCTGGTTTCTGGCCTCATCTGTTCCCAGGGGAAGGGGAGTTAGCTGTCATCTCTGTCCTACGCACAGCAGATGTGCCGGGAAAGTGCTCGTGGACTACAGAGCGATTGGCTTAGTTCAGTACTGGTTGGTGAAGAGAAGACCCTTCCACCCTATCTTCTTGGGCCCCAGCAACTGGACATGTGTGTCACAGGCTACAGTATACCTCTGGGGTGTTCCCCAGCCCCTGAGTAGAATGGCAGAGTAGAAGCCGAGATGTGAGTTGTGTCTCTCGCACTGCCTGGCTGTGTGACTTTAGGCGAGTGACTTAACATGTCTGAGCCGTCTATAAAATGGACAGGGTAACTCCTGACCGAGGAGGGAGCTTGGTATGGAAATTGTTGTATGTATATGATTGCTGTTGTCACCATGGTGATTAGCTGCTCTGGCTGGAGAGGAGGGGGTGGGGAAATACAGCTACGTGGTTGGCATTTGGAAGCTAACTGTGGAGGGCCTTGAATGCCAAGGGGAGCCGACAGGGTTGATTAAAGTGTCTGGTCAAGGAAGAGCCACATGAAAGAGAGCTTTGAGAGTGAATTTGACAGGGCTCACAAAATGGTAATGAGGCCAAGGTCGTGAGCTCCTTCCTGCCCAATCTCCCTCTCCTCCTGGCCAGAGCCCAACCCCGAATGCAAACAAAGCAGATCTGACCGCCTGGCATAGCCAGCCAGGTCTCCAATCCCTGTGCCAGCCACAGGGGTTGAGTGAGAGGGTGGGCATTTCATCTCACGGCGGAAAACCCATCCCAAAGCTGGGTGGACAGCACCCTTCTTCCCAGGGGATATGGAGGGTCTCAGGTCGGCTCAGTTCTGACGGCACCGTGCCCTGGGCCACCCCAGCAGGGCACCCACCCGCACAGGACGGAATGTTAATGCCCACGTAGCTCAGGGCAGTGGCCACGGCGGAGGGCTCCTCCCTGACTTCTCTGGAGAGGGGGTGATGGTCACTGTTGTCCAGACAGGACGGCCGACTGGGCTTGCGGCAGGGTGACAGGGCCGTGCCACTGGGATAGGGGTAGGGTGGCCCCTGATGTCTCTGCCACCCTAGAACCCTTGCCAGCTCCCGAACAGGCCAGGAACTGTGTAGACACCTCAGAAAGAGCCTCAG